>JAKCPI010023902.1:0-33446 GCA_023213315.1 Euborellia annulipes | reverse complement strand
AAAAAATTGATGTCCCTAGCTCTTATAGTTTCTGAGATATTTTGTTAAGGACAGAGGATTGACAAGTATATATATATATATTTATATAGATAATCAATTTATCCCGTATATATACAAGTGCGGAAATGGCATCTTTTATTACTCTTAACTTATTTGTTTTTACTTAAAAACTCAACTGGTAATTAATTATTACTTCTAAGGATACTTGCTGTGTAGACATTATTTTAATTGATTGAAGGAATCAGGATGTCACAGCCACTCTTGTTGAAAGGGAGTGTATATTATATACTATAAATTAAAACATTATTTTAATTTAATCAATTTTTATTTTCAGAGTTTTGGCTATCCTTTGAGGGTTGAAACCTTCGTGTACATTGGTTAGCCAAAACTCTGAAAATAAAAATTAATAAATTAAAATAATGTTTATTAATATATATATATATATATATATATATATATATACACTCCCTTTCAACAAGAGTGGCTGTGACATCCTGATTCCTTCAATCAATTAAAATTTTTTTATTAGTTGAATGTCAATTCATTAAATTTTTTAAGATAAATGAAAGTTTTAACCGAACGAGCATGCTTGATGTGAATCCGTGACTCGAACCAGGGAGTAAAGTAAAAAAAATTTCGATTTTTTTTAACGATTACATTAACTTTACCTGCCAAACCTACGGTTGATGGGCAAAGTTAGCAATTTGACTTTATTTGACATACAACTAATAAATAAATAATTGGCAGTTGATATTTTCTTCTTGTGTTAGAATAAAAAAATAATTAGTAAAAAAAATGAGGTGAGCTAAGAAAAAAAAGTTGTTTGGCTGAATATTGATATTCAAATAGGTAGGAAAAATGAGCAAAGCAGCCAGTTTATATTTCAATTTATTATCAAAGCAGGGCCGACGTTTCGGTCGCATATGGGACCATCTTCCGGGCCAGGTTAATGTCTGAAAATATATATAATCCTCGCCAAATTATAATGGGCATACACAATTGTAAGTGGCTCAATGCCTATGTCTATGCCCAATATAATTTGGCGAGGATTATATATATATTTACAGAAATTAACCTGGGCTTGAAAATGAACCGAAACGTCGGCCCTGGTTTGATAATAAATTGAACTATAACTAGCTGCTTTGTTCATTTTTTCTACCTATTTTGTCATTTCCGGGTTATAATCGCTGTATATATACATATACTTTAGTTATATATACTCTTTGTGTGTGTGAATGTTTTGATAATTTTAAGGCTTTTAGATTTTATTTAAGCCTTTTGTTTAGGAAAATGGATAAGACGGTGTGATTAACTAATTGGCAAGTAGAATGATAAAGAATTCGAAGATTCACCAAGCCCAGGATCAATATTTGAAAAATAATTTGGCCAGTCATAAAATGCCTTGGGTCCTTGTTTACCCATCAAAGCAAATTAATTTTTTTAAAAATAGTGCCAAACGGTGGCCTATGATATGGAAATTGCATTTATAACCGATTAATTTATTATTATAAATGAATATTTCTCTGTTTAAAAAATATATAACAGCTGATTCATAATTTAAAAAATCATTTTTTACTTTTTTTCTATTAAAATAAAGGGATTAATATTATTTTCTAGTTGGATAATCTCATTATAATTTAAAAAAACTTTATCATTATTTTATTACTCAACAAAAAAAGGTGGATAAAAAAATATTTATAAATACCTTGAATGTTTTGCCTGAGCCTTCCAGTTTGGTCAAAGGGTAGCCGATGATGCCCCTTGAATGATCACTTGCTTATTCACTATTAGTTTATTATTATTAAATAGTTATTTTCACTTATAAAATAAAAACTGATTAATGTCACTGAACACACGGAAACTATATTTTCTCGATGCAAATAAGATGACACATCGAACAGCTCCAAGTTATATTATTTGATCCAAAGAGTCTCTGAAATTAAATTAAAAATATTCTTTAGATTGTTTGAAATAATTGTTTGATTAAAAATAAATATTAAAATAATTAATTACCTGGAGCTGTCAAAATTGCTTGATTCGATTTCTTATTAACGACACATCCGATTTAATAAAGATTATATTCATTTTGAAGCTCATTTAATATAGAATGAATATAGATAATTAGTTTAAATTGAATCGATTTTAATATTCAATTAATTTAATATTCTTTGCGTTGTCATCTTATTGCAATGAGAGAGGCACAGGCAGGCAAAGAGGTTGAGATGACAAGATCAGAGAGTATACATTCAATACCAGTCGCCGCAGGCAGGACAAAGAGAACTGAAATTAGATAATAAATATTTATTTTACAAAAAATTCTTTCTAGATGATTTAAAAAAACTATTATTAAATATATTTATTTTTTGCAATTAAATATATAGAGAGAAATTAAAATAATAATTATTTTTTAAATAATAAAATAACTATCGTAATAAAAATAAATATCAAAAAATCTGGTGTGACTGGGGGCACCAGATTTTTTTGTGTCGAGATATATTTAGTTTAGGCCGTTATATTAGAATTCAAGAGGTAAAATTTTATTTATATTTTGTTACCATGGCAACCATTTCTTCTATCCTTCCTATGAAATACAAGAATAAAGTGTGCTTCAAACAATTTTGAGAGCAAAATGAGAATATACATTTTAAAGAGCATCTAAAAAATAATTGATTTTTGAATTTTAAACAAAATCATTGGAGCGAATTTTGAGAAAATCGAAAAATACTGAAAAAGTACATTAGTAAAGTACTAGTACTCTTTGGCCGATTTTGTTCAAAAGCTTAGTGTCACGTCCCATGGCGGTGCCTAAATTAAATATAAAATTTCAATCTCTTAGCTCTTTTCGTTCTTGAGATATTTTGTTCACAAACAGACAAAACCACGTTTTTTGATTCAGTTGCCCTCAAAACGTGTATATCCATCAAAATTTAGCGCCCCAGTTGAGCTTCGCCCCCCCCCCCGCGCCCTCACGCCGCTGGATACGACGACAATCAAAAGTACGACAATTGCGTAAACTTACATTTAGGTTAATTTCCGGTTCTTTCTTATTTATTTATTTATTTATTTTTAAAAGATCCATTGCATTTGTCATTTCTAAATCCCCAAGGCTTGACTAAATAGCTATAGAAAGTTTGTCTAGTTCACTCACTCTATTAATAACAATCCAACTATGATTTGTTTTCCTGTTGCATTATCATATAACCCAATCATTATTAAAGCTAAACAAGAAACAAGGAAATTATTTTAATCAATTTTAAGAGAAAGTATTATAATCATGTCGAAATTTTGATGGAAATACACGTTTTTAAGGTTTATTGATTGAATTTGCCTGTCCTGCAGCAAATATTGAGCTTTAAAGACAATACGTCCATTCGTGCATTGATCTCTCTCTCTTTCTTTCTTTCTTTCTTTCTGAACGATGCTCTTTAGATGAGGAATCAAAGCAACCTTCTTGGCCTGCGGCGAGGACGACCGGTCGGGTGCCCCGCTACCTCCCTACCCACTTGATTAAGTACTTCCATTTTTTTTTTCTTAAGATAATATCAATAGCGATGAGACATTAATTTTTTCAGAATCCCATAAAAAAAAATCTTAATTTGAATCTAAATGACAAAATAAAGGTTACATTTTTAACACTTGGCTTTAAAATTATTATATCTTCAGATTTATTATTTATAGTTGGTATATAAATAAAAAAAAATTTGAAATCCAAATAATTGAATTTAGAGGTTGTTATATATAGATATATACACTCTACACCTTTTGGAAAATTAGATATCTCTTCTGTTCAAATATCTAATTAAAAACAATTATTTATTTTTATTTTGCCTAATTATTAAGCAATAATACATTTATTTTTTTGCACTAATTAATTATTGAATTTATAATATCAATTTTTTCGCAATTTTATTTGAACGTGAATGCATATAGAATAGATCACACACACATATCCTGTAATTAATTAATTAACCTTTAGAATTTGTCAGCGGTGTTGGTGTTTAATTATGCGTGACAAAAAAAAAAAGGTAAGCAAGATTTTTGTTAAGCTCCAATCAACATTTAGGTTTATAGTTTAATTAATTGTGACATTCAAAAATCATAATAATGAATCTGGCGTGACTAGTCTTACAGTACACACACACCTTTGGTAATTGAAAATTGTCTTCAGAGGGGCTTAAAAACGTGTATTTCCATCAAAATCTCGATTCTCTAAAAACAGATTTTAAAATTTAACATCATAATTGGGTGTTACAAAGTAAAGT
The DNA here is from genome assembly GCA_023213315.1 of Euborellia annulipes. Classification (NCBI taxonomy): domain Eukaryota; kingdom Metazoa; phylum Arthropoda; class Insecta; order Dermaptera; family Anisolabididae; genus Euborellia; species Euborellia annulipes. The sequence goes on along the minus strand of JAKCPI010023902.1, from coordinate 29,184 downwards.
AATAACATCAGCGTTTAAAAATGATATTCTCTAAATCAAGTTTTAACATCGACGTTAACATTTTACTTTTTAGCACCAGGTGTTAACGATCCATATGAAGATAGATTCTGCTTGTTCGAGTTTTTATTTTAACAGCGACGTTAACATGTTGCATTTATTTCAAAGAAGCTGTCAAAATAATAACCATACTTTTTGGTTAACCTAAAAAGTAAGGTTATGATTTTGATAGCTTTGAAATAAAAGCAACATGTTAACGTCGTTGTTAAAACTTTGTTTAGAGAATAGCATTTTTTAACGCCGATTGTTTTTACATTACTTTTTAACACCCATTTGATGATTTTAAATTTTAACGCCTGTTTTTAGAGAATAGACCTGTGTCTAAAATAAACACCTAAATGACAAAAACTTGTTCATTAATTCTTAGAGATAAACAAGTACAAATAAAAAAAACTTTCATAATTTTGTTGTTGTTGTTGCTTGATTTCAAACAAAATAGAATAATAAATATGTCCGAATTAAATGACCGAATTCACTCTATTATTTATTTGATATACATTCTCTTAAACACGTTTATTAAGCAGGAAGTCAATTTTATTGTTTCCCTAAAAGTGGGTGTTGAGAATCAAAACAAAAAACACTTCCGCAAGTGTATTTGGACCGAGAAGCTTTGGGCCCTCTAAGGGTTACAAGAAGATTAACCATGGAATACAAAAAAAAAAGACCTTTATTAGATGCCTGGATGGAGACTTTAATGCCTAAATGGAGACTTTAACGCTTGATTGGAGACTTTAATGCCCAAAAGGAGACTTTGATGCCTAAATGGAAACTTTAATGACCGAAAGGAGACTTTAATGCCTAAAGGGAAACTTTAACGCTTGATTGGAGACTTTAATGCCCGAAAGGAGACTTTAATGCATCAATGGGAGACTTTACTCTAAACGTTCCTGATTCTGAGACTTTAAATATAAATTTATTATTTTTTATCTTTCAAGAAGCATTTTTTTTATGGTTTAATAAAGAAAAAACAAAAACAAATTTTTTCTTAACACTCACCCTTTTTCTCACTCACACTCACATTCACACAGTCTTTTGGGCAACTAAAGCCATTTAAGACTTAAAGATACTTGTATTTATAATATATATTCCAGGCATTCTAATTTAAGCCATTTGGATACCAAATGGCTTAAATAAAATCATCGGACTGCCTGGGATCCGAACCCGTGATTCTTAGAATGCAAGGCCAGTACGCTAACCCCTACACCAAGCCCGAGGGGAACTGGTGGTAGCGTGCTGGTCTTCTATACCAAGTCGAATTTGAATACCAAAATGGCTTAAATAAATCTGCCTGCACCCCAAATATACCGCTAAAATCATTAAAAATACGAAAATAGTCTGGCCTGAGTTGCCGAAAAGAAAAAAAAATAATAATAATTACACCAAACCGGGTTCGCAAATGCGTATCCGAGATTTTTTTACACCTGCCATAGTTTTTTTTTCCGTAAAAAATTTTACACGTTTTATGTAAAATAAAACTGCCAAACCATCGGGCGTAACTAGAGAATTGGGGGGGGGGGGGGGGGAGGGAACCCCCTTCCCCCCAGGGGCCTGGAATTTTCACAATTTTTCTTGGGGCAGGGCCTTGGGGGGGGGGGCCTTCTGGGGGGCGGCCCCTCCCCCCGGCACACCCCTTTACGCCCATGCAAACCATGTAAAAAATCCAACTCAAACTCAACTCTCAAAGAAAAAAAAAATGTCAACATATTCTTCACTTTTGCCCATTAAATTCCATTATATGATGTAAAAACTCAGGCGCCTTCTAATAATAATAAAAATTCCTCTTAAATTTTAATAAAATTACAATTTGTGAGAGGCGAAATAACAAATAATGTGTGTATTTGTCCTAAATTCAAATGACACCGGATATAAAAGTAAAAAAAAAATTAAATAAATTAAATTAAAATTGAAAGTAAAGAGAATTGCAAAAGACAAAAAAAAAAAAAAAGAAATTTTTATTTTTAATAAATATTTTTATATCGAATGATAAAAATCAAGAAAAAGATTCTTTCAACAAAAAAGACAAAGAAAAGAGTCAAATCAAACAGGTTGTTGTTGTTGTTGTTGTTGTGTTATGTATGGCAACTCAATTGGTTGGTTGGCTTTCCTTATTGAGAGGCTGCTGCTGCTACCTGAAGGACCCCGCAGGGAGAAAAAGAAAAAGAAAAAAAAACACCGCGCCCAATAACAAGAAGAAATTGGACGATTTAAATGGAATTTGAATGAACGAGTCTTATTTCTGGAGGCGGGGGTGTTGGTACATACACGTTCTAAAAAGATTCTTTACTCTCTCTCTCTCTCTCTCTTTCATTTAAACAGTTGGCAGAAAAAAAAAACCTGGTGGGTGTGGTCGCACAGCACACAACCAACCTTCAGAAAGTTCTTCATTTCCCTCCTTATGGTGGTCACTAGTGAGTGAATCCCGCTTGTTTCAAGTGAAACTTTTATTCCATTGCCTCTAATTTTTTCATCCATCTATCGGAATGTCGAATTACAAGCCCTGACGTCACTAGAGCTTTAGTGAAGGTGTGAGCAGGGTGGGGGGGGGAGGGTCACCAATTCATTAGCTCGTTTCATTTGTCAATGAAAATATTATTTTATACAAGCTGCACCGCCTGCCTTCGGCGGGCTTCGCTTCTGGCCAGGAAGGCTTCGCCCCCTGGACCCCCCGCCAGCTGGCTCGGGCCCGCCTGCGGCGGATCCTCGCCTTTTCTTAATTATGAAAATAAATTATTTTTTTTAAACATTTTCTCATTCATACAGTCTTTTCACGTATTCCAATCCAGTGCCTGCTTGAGGATTTGTTTACATTCATAGAATACACAAATGCAAAGAATACATAAATATAAACAATTTATAGCTGAGATGTTATATTAATGAGAGGGTACCAACATGAAAATGCAGCTAAGGTTATCTCTTTATTTGGTTAACTATACAAGCTGACGTTTCCTTCCGTATTTTAACCTCCTCAGAACGGCAAAAAGCATTATGAAAATGTCCATAGGGGCTTTTATACATTGTTGAAAGATTCTTATATAATATATATACACAGTGTGAGACAACCAGGTATATAAAAAAAATTTTATGGTACTAAAGTTACTTTTTATTTGGTCATAACTTTCACCAGTCTGAGGTCGTTTAAATGAACCAGTCGTTTGAGCAAATAAGAAATACCTTATCATTTCCTTTACCCTCTCATTAACAATACATAGATATTTCTCTATAGATTTCCTATCGGAGAAAACGTAAATTTAGGAATTTATAACTCAAAAAGTAATAGGAATTTCGGGACTCGAGTATTTTTCCTGGACTCTCCATAACGTCCTTTATAAGACTGCAAAATTTCGTTTCAAAATTTCAACGGGAAGTTGGTCAAACAGAGCGAGACAGACGGGGACAGACGGACACACCGCTATTATATATATATTGCAGCGGTCGGGGAACTTTTTTAATCATTACCCCAAAATATTTTTGTGTAAGTTGATATTACCCCCAAATGGCGAAGAGCCAAAAAAAAAAATTAAAATAGCCTCCCGATGGGGAAATACATGGTGTTTGTCCTTCTAGCTATTTTAATGCTGAAGGACACACACCATGTATTTCCCCATAGGGAGGCTATTTTAATGTTGGGGTAGGTAAGTTATCAAAACGACCCATAGATTTTTATCGTTTTATTGTTTATATTTTTATATTACTTTCTCTTACCTATATGTAAATGTTAATATACATATATGTAAAGAGAAATAATTGAAGCCCTCGGGCTTGGTGTAGTTGGTAGCGTGCCTAACCGTCGCGGGTTCGGACCCCAGGCAATCCGATGATTTTATTTAAGCCATTGGATACCAAATGGTTTAAATAGAAATGCCTGGACCCCCAATGTATTATAACGGTTATCGTAAAAATCTTTTATGGCCTAAGTTGCCGAAAAGACAGTGTGTATGTGAGTGTGAATGGGAAAAAAAGTGTGAGTGTTATTTAAAAAAAAAGAAATTTAGGCACCTCCCCCTCCCCCCTAGGGCGTGAAAATAAGCTTTTAAACAAAATCGGCCAAAGAGTATAATACTTTACTGATGTACTTTTTCAGTTTTTTTTTTTTTTTTTTTTTCGATTTTCCCAAAATTCGCTCTGACGATTTTGTTTAAAATTCAAAAATCCATTATTTTTTAGAACCTCTTTAAAATGTATATTCTCATTTTGTCATTGAAATCTTCTGAAGACCACTTTACTTTTCAAAGATCGGAGAAATAGTTGCTAAATATAAATATTTTCCCATACTTATAAATTTTACATCTTGAATTCTAATATATCGGCGGAAACTAAATATATCTCGACACGAAAAAATCTGGTGTGACAAGCACAGAACACAACCGATAGAAAGTTGTGTGCTGTGTGACAGTCACACCAGTTTTTTTTTTAGTTAAATGCCTAGGATCCGAAAAAAAAAAGTTTCCGTTGCATAGTGGTTTCCATAATACGCCCACATTTTTTTTTTTTTTTTTTTTTTGTAAATTTTAATTAAAATAACAAACGCGCTGAGTTGAATAGAGATGAGTCAGACAAATACAGTAGACAGACAGACAGACAGGCGAGCTCATTTAATATGAATTTCATCCTCTCATCATTATCTGATCAACTCTTAAGTATAAATTTCAAAGCAACAGCGAAATCATTTTGCTGCTGCTACTTGTCGTTAAAAACAAAAAAAAACTTGTTTTTGTCGCTAAATAAAAATATTTCTGAAATTCTTCTTTAAATTTACAAATTGAACGATTAAACACCTCCATAATGGGAATAAATTAATCAAAAGGTGTTCGTTAATAAATTTAATGAATAACTAGCCGCACAACTTGACTTCGGCGTCCTCAATTTTTGCCTTTCAGAAAAAGATTGAAATTTTGATTAAAATTCATAAATCAATTATTTTTTTAGAAGCTCTTTAAAATGTATATTCCCATTTTCCCTTGAAATCTTTTAAAGCATACTACAAAATATAAATATTTTCTCATGTTTATAAATTTGTCAGTTAGAAACGTGAGAATTTTGCGCAATCATTTTAATTGTGCAAGCCGCTTGATGCTCGATTGAATTTAAATCAAGCACAAGCATATTTACGCAAGCAAAACTCTCCGCCATTTTATAGACGTTTTGATATTTATTTAATATATATTAATTCATTTAAAATTTCAATAATTATTTGTGTCTCTGTGTAAAACAAGTGAGTATTTCTTCGAATAAATAAAGTTTGGCATTTTTAGGTTAATTTTTAGCATAAGATGTTGCTTGCACAAGCAACCAAGGGAATTTGTGCATGCTGGTACCAGAGTTGGGTTAATTACAGTTATTTACAAAGAAATCTCGTAAATAACTGTAATTTACGTAAATAACTCGCGAACCCCTCGAGAAAGGAAATTTCATTAAATTCAAATAAAAACAAGATTCAGTACATTCATTCTTATTATTTTATTTCTTTTTTTGGATAATTTTATATTCAAAAATAAGATGAGATGCTTTCAAAATGTATTAATCCAAATTTTGTTTTTTTCTTTATTAGCCATATAAAATGCTTCTTCTAGAATCAAATTAAAATAAAATTAAATTGTACAGTTTTTTCCTTCTTTTTCTATTCTTTTTGTTATATTTTAGAAAGCAAAACAAATAACACTTTTGAATTTTTTTTTAAATCTTGAGGATTCATATAGTAATGGAGGATTGCCAGACCAGATTCCACTTTTCGGGCCATATATATTCTAAAATTAATTTTCGTTCCTTATCAGAAACAAAAATATTAAAAGCAAACCGAATTTAATTAACTTATATTAATTAATTAAAGAAAATAATAATATACTGACAAATGGAATGACAGTTGGAGGTTAGGTTACCATATTTAATTTTTGAATTTCATTTTTTAATTATTTTATTAACATTTTGATTAAATTATTGACTAAATAAAAAGAAAACAACATCGTCAATGCTCTAAAACTTTCAAAAATATGAAATAAAAGCTTTTAAGCTGTTTTTTTCAGGGGGGTTAGTTTTTTACAGTTATTTACGACGACCTAGTTATTTACAAGGTAGTAATTCACGCGTTTTTTTTTTTAATGTCATAATCGATCCATATCTACTAAAGAAACTAATTAATTAATCCCTCTCTTAATAAAATGACAAAAATATAACCCTAAAAATATTTACATAAAATGGATGAAGTTGTGACGCCATGTTGCTTGCTGAGAAGGCGACGACGTCTTTCGGCTCTCTTCGGCTATGATCGCCTCAGAGCCGAAGAAAGCCGAACACCCCCGAAGTGTCTATATGTGCGATAGTAATTGTTGAATGTATTTTTTTTTTTTAAGTTGTTAATTTTTCGTCAAAAATTAATTAAAAAAAAAATATTTTGTGACAAACACAAAACTCTACCTTCAATTAGATATAAATGTCCCGCTGTCACCTTGAACCAAAATTTAAGTTATGTTATCTTTAATCTAATCAATGAAGCGTATAAAATAATTGATTTATTTCATATTTTAAATTTTTGTATTGATAGAAAGTTTTGAGAAAGAGAGAGGAATATTTTTTTTTCATAAAGCTTCCCTGTAATTCGGAACAATTTTGTTGTTGTTGTTGTTATACAATAATTAGTAGAGTGAACGGATGTCTTGTCATTTCCTTTAAGATAAGTGTGAGTAAGCACTACCTGTAATTATATTCTTTTTTTTTAAATATAGGTAGTATGTAATGAAAATACTAATAATATTTATGTCCGGGTCCCTCATTTAACCCAGCCGTTGGTTGCATAAAATAAATAAAGAATTTGTAGTAATCAAATTCGCCGTGAAATGTTTTCAATATAAAGGTAAAATCTTAAAAAAAATTGAACTGTTTGTTATAAATAAAGAATTAAAACTCTCAATTAATATTTTATTAATTACTTATACATATTATAATATATTTCATTTCATATCTTTGATATGAATAAAAGAGAAGAGGTTATTATATATATATATGTATATGTATACGCTCTACATCTCTTCTTTTTTTGCTCTGAGACTAATTAGAAGAAATTTAGAAAAATATTGTTATAAATAATTCAAATTAAATTTCTAATTAAAATTTTAAATTTCATAATTAATATATATTCTACAATTCTATTGATATTTAGAGAGAAGAGGTTAATATATATTTATATATGCTCTACATCTCTTGTTTTTCTCTTTAAAGATTAATTAGAAAAAATTTAGATAATATATTGTTATAAATATTTCAAATTAAATGTTAAATCAATCCCACAGTTCTCATATATTCTACAATTCTATTTATATAGGCCTATATATAGAGAGAAAATAGGTTATTATATATATACGCTCTACACCCTAGGTTAATTATGATATTAGCTTTTATTGTTGTGTGGAAAAAGGAGAAGATGAAATAAAATCTTTTTTTTTTAATTTAATTTAATTTTTTTTTTATCTAAGGCCATTTAGACCAAATCCCTATTTATTTCAACTGATTTGAAGTCAATTAAAATAAATTTTTCTCGCTTGGGACGGGAAGTGAACCCGGTACCCCGCATTGGGAAACTAATGTCTTCTCTCTGAGCCATGGGTCACGGGCAATTAAATATTTATTCAAAATTATTTCTATTTTATTTTCTCGACAATACTCAATAAATTTATTTATTTTTGTAATATAATATTAATAGAAGTAATTATTTATTTTTTAATCTCATTATAACAGAGAAAACACAAATGAAGATAGAAACTAATTAATAACAATTACTTTTTAATTTTATTAATAATAAATAAAAATAATTAAAATTCAAGAATTGAGACTTCCAACATATCTAATAACTATTAATAATAATTTGAGATTAAAATTTATATTTTTGAGGTTAGTATTTATTGTTTAATTAATAAATTCACTGTATTTATTTAATTCAATTTCTTTTTAGGTTATTTTTGAAGATTTATTATTTGAACATAACAGGTAAGAATTTTAAATGTATTCCAACTACAAATTAATTGACTGACGATATCTCGTTATAATCAGGTTAGCAATCCATATGTGACAACTCTCTCTCACTCACTCACTCACAGATTAACAAATTCTTAAACGATAACCTCCTCCAAATATAATTTTAGAATATTAATAGGTGTAATTTAATTATACGTTTAATTCTGATTACCAAATCAGTGAAATCTTTAAGAAAAAAAAAAAAAAAAACTTTATTCTCGTTGAATTTAAATTATAATTTCCATTTAATGTGTCATAATTAATAGCTCGATTTTAATGTATTCATTAGTTTTGAAACGATATTTAATCAATTTTTTTAGTCGAGATTTTGATGGAAATACACGTTTTGAGGTCCCCTAAATGTTCTCTCTGTCTGTGTTCAATTTAAAGCATGAAGGAATTGAGTTAGGAGGTTGAAATTTTATATTTAAGTTAGACACCCCCCTGGGACGTGACACGAAGCTTTTGACCAAAATCAGCCAGAGAGTACTAGTACTTTACTGATGTACTTTTTCACTTTTTTTCGATTTTCTCAAAATTCGTTCAAACGATTTTGTTTAAAATTCAAAAATCAATTATTTTTTAGATACTCTTTAAAATGTATATTCTCATTTTGCTCTCAAAATTGTTTGAAGTACACTTTTCTCTTGTACTTCATAGGAAAGATAGAAACAATGGTAACAAAATATAAATATTTTTTCATGTTTATAAATTTTACATTTTGAATTCTACTATATCGGCGGAAACTAAATACATGTCACAAAAAAATCTGGTGTGACAAGCACAGAATACAACTTTTGGTTACTGATGGTAAGAGAAAGTTGTGTGCTAGTCACACCGGATTTTTAAGTTTTAATTTCTCCCATAGGAAATGTATGAGGAAATAATTGTTTAACCAACTTCCCGCCGGAAATTTCGAAATCAGATTTTGCACCCTTATATATTATATAAGGGTTTTCCTCTACTCTCTATCGAGAATAGAGGAAAAATAGTCGAATCTCCAAATTCTTATTGAGGAGGCTCGAAAATTTTTCGCATTGAGAAGCTCTCGTTTTAAAAAATCAAAGTCAATTAATAATTAATTAATTAATTAAAATAATTAAATCTCTCAAATGAAAAATTACAAAAATTGCTATATAATTAAAATTTTTACTTTCTCTTACCTCTATATATATGTTAATATATATAGAGATTAGATTAGATAGATTAGATTCTTTATTTGTGCTCTGAGGCCACGGCCTCCTGGAGCATCTGAAAATAACAAGTGTACAATAATTACAAGTCAACTGACAATAATACTCTCTCCATCCTCCTCCTCACCTCAGCTTCATCGCCGTCCGCAAATCGCGCCCCTCTGCTCATTCAACAAACGATCGAAAAATTTTTGCTTAAAAGCGGCTAGAGTTCTAGATCGCCTTATCTCGTCCGGGATACCGTTCCACACCCTGACAGATTCGACAGCAAACGACCTCCCATAGGTGACGGTTCGATGCTTCGGCATCTGCAAATCCAGCGGACTCACCCTGAGAGCTTTAGAGATCCGCTAATTCCTGAATCTCAGGTCACCGAATAAATAAGAGGGCCTTTCATTCCTTAGGAGACCAAACACATAACACCCTAGAATATATCTACGTCTACTTTTCAGTTTGAGCCAACCCAAACTGTTGTAATAGGGCGTTATGTGCTGGTCGATTGGGATCCCAAAAATAAAACGAATACAGGAATTCAAGGCCCTCTCCAAAACAAGGCTCCTCTCCCCAGATAGGTCGTTATAAACGAGAAAGAAAGTATTGGATTCATGTCAAAAATTCGATGTCGAGATTTTGATGGATATACACGTTTTGAGGTCTCCTGAATCCAAAAAAGTGGTTTTCGCGACATGGTCTGTCTGTGTGTGTGTCTGTCTGTGTGTCTGTGTGTCTGTGAACAAAATATCTCAATAACGGAAAGAGCTAGGAGGTTGAAATTTTATATTTAAGTTAGGCACCCCCATGGGACGTGACACGGAGCTTTTGAACAAAATCGACCAAAGAGTACTAGTACTTTACTGATGCACTTTTTCAGTTTTTTTCGATTTTCTCAAAATTTGCTCCAACGATTTTTTTTTAAATTCAAAAATCAATTATTTTTTAGATGTTCTTTAAAATGTATATTCTCATTTTGTGATTGAAATCTTCTGAAGACCACTTTACTCTTGTACTGCATAGAAAAGATAGGAGAAATGGTTGCCATGGTAACAAAATATAAACATTTTGCCATACTTATAAATTTTACATCTTGAAAATTGAATGTACCCTACTGTCGGAAACTAAATACATGTCGACACAAAAAATCTGGTGTGACAAGCACAGTACACAACTTTCGATTACCAAAGGTAAGAGAAAGTTGTGTGCTGTGCGCCAGTCACACCAGATTTTTTCTTTAATTGACTATCAGGGAGCTCACTGGTGTAGTGGGCTATTATGTCGGCTTCTACAAAGAAGTTCTCCTCAAGTGGTGTTGCTGAAGTTGGTTTATTAAAGAGAAAGAAAACGCTATATTTTCAGCAATTGTTTTTAATTCGTTAAGTAAGGCCAGATATTTCGGAGACCTAACGGTACTCCTTCTTCAGTGGATTATTTCACCTCATTCACCACATTACGGCCCTTACAACAGCGGCGTAACTAGCCTTTGAGGGCGGAGGGGGCGAAGCTCAACAAGGGCGTCGTTTTTTAAGTTGTAATATAATTTAAAAGAAAACTATCCGTGTTTTTGGACAATCTATGGAAAGAATATGATAAAATCACCGTCCTTGGGCTATATTTTAGATGCCTTAGGGGGCCTATATCGGTATAAAGGGGCGCCAAACGGGCGAGCGCCCCCCTTCGCCCCCACCCTTGTTACGCTACTGCCTTACAATTAAAACGCTTGGAAGCGACATGTTACATGATAAGCAATTATTAATCAAATGATTAATAATTGCTGATAATATAACATGTCGCTTCTAAAGGAGCTTGGAGGTAGACAAGAAAAATGTGCACCGTTTAAAGTTTACAAAACAATAATAATAATAATTTATTTTTTCCAAAATATTTTTACAAAATAACAGGTAACGTAGATATCCAAAATATACAAACATTAAAAAACAAGTGTCATAAAAAACAAGATAAAATTTAAATTATAAAATGTCAAACACTACACACTATCCAAGCGTTTTAATTGTAAGGGCCGTAATGTGGTGAATGAGGTGAAATAATCCACTGAAGGAGTGCCGTTAGGTCTCCGAAATATCTGGAAATATTGCCTTACTTAACGAATTAAAAAAACAATTGCTGAAAATATAGCGTTTTCTTTCTCTTTAATTCTAAAAAGAAGATCAAATCCTGGGCTTGAAAGATTTTTTTCATTAAATAAAAATATTTATTTAATGTAAACAAATCCTCAAGCAGGCACATTGGAATATTGGATTTCATAGTTCCCCGGCAACTCTACTAGGAGAGGGAGTTACTATGACATCCCGTCCTGTGGAAGGGTTCCCTCTCAGTGATGCATTCCTCGACAGGAGTCCCTCCTCAACTAGGACATCCTCCCTAGCATAGAATAGGTTGGATAAAAGGAACCAGAAATAAGGATTAGTTCACTAGCTAGAGATGAACTCAGGGGGAGGAGTTAGAGATAGGAAATGATGCAATTTCACGGGGTGCCGGTAGATGGCTACGGCCAGAGGGCGGTTGTGTTTGGGGTGTGTGTCTCCGTACACGTAAGCACCTCGGGCAAATATATGGCCTAAGTAGCCGAAAACTGTGTGAATGTGAAAAGTGTGTTTAAAAAAAAAGTTACAGGAATTTCGGGATGAAAATAATTTTCATGTTATCTCTAGAATGCATATAAAATTTAATTTCAAAATTCCAACTGCAAGTTGCCCAAATGGGTTGTTTTGATAACTTACCTACCCCAACATTAAAATAGCCTCCCTATGGGGAAATACATGGTGTTTGTCCTTCAGCATTAAAATAGCTGAAGGACAAACACCATGTATTTCCCCATAGGGAGGCTATTTTAATGTTGGGGTAGGTAAGTTATCAAAACGACCCATAGAGCGTGACAAACAGACAAACGGACATTACAGAATTATATATAGGGCCTATAGATTGTGTTAAAAAATAATTAATAGTTTGCTTTTAATTAATTTGCTGGAACCTAACAAATGAAATGTACTAAAATGCTTGTTTCCCTATGGGTAGAACTAACGCCATCTCTTGTCACCTAGAGTAACCAGCTTCTCATTCGGCGTTTAACGGTTTATCGAGACTCCTTCAAAATAAATGTAAATATTTAATTGAATTTAAACAATTAATAAAAGACAATCATGAGGCAATAATGACGCAATAATAAAATATGACACAAATTAATTAAATAAAAAGTAAAATGTGAAAATAAAATTGTTTTAATGAGCGAATTGAGTGGAATTTAATTTTTTTTTTTAATAATAATTCAGCCAGCTACCAACCCTTGACACGTAGGGGATAATCTCCCTTTGCTCCAAGAGCTGAGCTAAAAGGGAGTGTTTCAAAAAAATGTCGTATGGGTGGTCTATCTTAGAAATAGAAGGCGGAATAAAAAATTCAGAGTTCAGCCACCTGGGCTCTAGCACAGCGCTAGAGTTCTGTACTAAGGATCATGGGCTCGAATCCCGACTCATGCGAGAAAAATTTATTCCATTTTAATTGGCTGCCAATCCAATTGAATGAAATAGAGACGGGGTCGGGGTATAGCTAAATGGCCTTTAATTAACAAATAAAAACTTGAAATTCAAAATAATAGAATGATAAAACTTTTAGAGGTTATTTATGTATATATATATAAATATATACGCTCTACATCTCTTTGAAAATCTGTTCAAATGTCTAATAATAAAAAAAAAGAATTAAATCTCCCAATAATTATTTTATAATTAATTATAAATAAAGATAAATTGTATTTATTTTTATTTTTCTCAATTATCAAGCAATATTTTAAGGTCATAGGTTCAAAGAAAATGCAAAATTTGAATAAATCATATATTGGGGGATTGATATAAAGATTCTACAGGATTCTCCGATTTCTTTCCCTTCATGATTATCCGGACTCCTGTTAGTACAGTACTTTCCCCTCTTGATTATCCGGATATCAGTATAATTATTAAACGGACACGAGAATTTGTAACATTTGAAGAAATTTAATTATGCTTTTCCTCAAAATAAAGTTTCCTGTCTTCATCAGGTCAATATGAATCATGGGGGAAAATACAGAATTTTTTTTTGGCCCTTGATTTAATTGCAGTATAAAGTCTAGAAAATGGGTTGGGGGTCATAATTAACAACCGACGTTTCGGTCACCACTTTAATTCTATTGTTATGATTTCCAGTATGCTATACAATTTTAATTTTTTTGTTGCTGAGGGAATATTCATTTAAATAATACTATTAATAACTATTCTGAAGAAGGTCGAAACGTCGAAGTTAAAAAAATTAAATTTAATGTTTATTATTAGAGGTAATAAGAGACACAGCAGATGGGTATTTTTTACTTAAACCAAACGCTGACGTTTCGATTCCAGTAAGGGTCATCCTCAGAGCATGGGGGGGCTCCAAAATACAAATAATAATCAAATTGACAGCCACAATCTTTGTAATTTCCTCCCCCATTAATTAATTAGAATATTTTCAGAGGGAGTTGTCGTCCAGCAGTGGCCGGGTGGGGTCCAGGGTAGAGAGGGGCTGCAAGTATAAAAGTGGAGCTACGCGGGGCCAAGCGCACTAAGCTCCAAGTGTTAGTGCGTTGGAGAGGTGGACGTCGACGACGGGGGAATTCAAATCATGATGGACACTTTCAAGGTAGGTCAAAACTTGCTTTGCATCAACATGAAGCGACTCCTCTAGCCCTATTGTCTCTAATTAATAGGTGGGGGTAATATAAGTAGGACGTTCCTTAAAATGTTCTCTTAAAAAGCCCAAAGTTATCAATTTATTTACACCATTTTTTTTTTTTTTTTTTTTTTTGTAGCTATTTTATTATTCTAAAAAAATAATATATCTCTAAGTACCTGTTGATTCAATCATTTGTTTAGCTCTCTTTGTTTTAATATTTTCTTTTTAATTTTAAATAACTACAACTGTTGTTAACAGGTGCATATTTTTTTTTTTACTTTAGTTTCTGAGTGTACAATCCAAGTAAATTGGTGACGTCAAACGTTTATTAGTAATATGAAACTCAAAATTTAGTAATTCACATATTTATAACATTTGAAATGAACTTTTTTTAAATAAATGTCTCTAAGCCTTTGTGCCCCCCCCCCTTCTCCCCCTTAATATATAAAAAATTTTAATATTCAAAAATTGAAATGTTCTCTAAGAAATTTGAAGAATTTATTGAGAAAACAAAACAGAACCCCCCCCCCCTCCCTCCCCACAACAATAAAAGCTAATATCATGATTAACATAAGAAAGTGAAGATGTAGAGCGTATATATCTATATACATATATAATAACCTCTCCTCTCTAAGTATACTGGTTATATCAATTGAATATATGATAATTGTGGAATTTAAACATTTAATTTGAATTATTTATAATTAGATGCCGAAAAGAATAAAAAAACACAATAATACATTTTCTCTCCTCCTCCTCCCCCCTCCCTCTCTCACGATCTAAACAAAAAAATCACCCGATGAATAAGATTACATTTCAAATTAAAAATCTTAGAAAAAGCAAATTTGATACTATTGTTAAATTGGAGTCATTTTTATTATTTATTAGTGTTAATGTCTGCCCTGGTTATTTGAGGTTAAATACCCCATATGCTTTTTTTAATTACGCGGATCCTATTGACGGAATTTATCTATAGATTGTCGTTTAAAATTCTTAAATTGTATAAAAAAAAATAAATCAAATTTAATTTATCTCACTAATTATCGAATAATAATTATGAAATTTAATTTTATTTCAGTTTACTTTCATTTACTTAAAAATCTTCATTAATTCTATTTTTCTTTTTTTGTTTAATTAAACATAAAAAAAAAAAAGATTTTATTTCATCTCCTCCTTTTTCCACACAATAATAAAAGCTTTAAAGTGAAAAACAAGAGATGTAGAGCGTATATATATACATATATATAATAACCTCTTCTTTTTGATTCATATAAAATGAAATTTAATATAAATAATTAATAGAATATTAATTAGGAGATTTAATTCTTTATTTTTAACAAATAAACATTGAAACTAATACATCAAATTTTTTTTTATAAGTTTATTTAGAGTTTTTAAAACTATATTAATTGTTCTATTATTTATTTATTTATTTTTTTTGGAAGATATTAATCTTTTAGTAGTAGTAGCAGTAACTTTTTTTTTAATTGATGATGGTCTTTTATTTTAACCTAAACTAAAAAGTCAATTAAATTGATATCAATAGGGAAGTTCATTTGATTTTTTTTTTTTTTTTTTGTAATTACATATAAGTAGGAAATTGTAATAAAAAAAAAAAGTAAAATTAAAATGTTCTAATTAAATAGAAATAAATTTGGTCCATCAGGAAGCGAACGAATGGGTTGGAAAGCGAAAACGCGTCCGCCGATCTACATAACACATAACCCCTTTCGTTTTTTTTTTTTTTTTTTTTTTTTTCTTTGTTTTGCATCTTAGAAGAAGAAGAAGGGGGGGGGGGGGGGGAGTGGTCAAGTAGAGGGGAGACCAGGTGCCAAGCGATTTAGAAAGGCCGGCTGGACCAAAACCGGCCGACGAGAGAGATGCTCGTAGTGTTACAGATTCGCATCTCATATCACCAATCGTCGAGATTTTAATCCCCCCCCCCCCAATGACATAAGATTTCGTCCCTTTCAAGTTTAAGTGGTATGAAGGGTAAATTAAAAACACTACAATTGCATAGGCAAGTGAAGATGTAGAGTATATATATATATATATATATATATATATATATATATATATAACCTCTTCGCTCTATGTATATATCAATAGAATTCTAGAATATATGATAATTGTGGGATTTAACATTTAATTTAAATTTATGACAATATATTTCTTAATTTTTTTGTAATTAGTCTTTAAAGAGAAAAGAGATGTAGAGCCTATATAAATATATAATAACCTCTTCTCTCTCCAGAGGAGCATATTGAATCTTTGGTCCAAAACTATTGAGGCATTTTAAAGTATTTTTTTATAGGGTAATTTTTAAAATGATTCGTGAGCATTTTACATAATAGAATGTTTTTTTTTTTTTTTTTTTTTTTTAAATTACGATTAATTAAAAAATATTTTTTTGCAAAAAACGATCTATTATGAAAATTTTAATTTTTTTTTATCTAAAAATGTAAAAATCATTAATATCAAACCTATAATAATTAAATAAAGTGGTGATGAAGTCAAAAAAAAATAAATTTCGTCTATTTAAAAATTAACGGTCAAATAGTTCAACATTCTTGCAAAAGATGGCAGGCTTGTCTAACAGCCGGCATTATCAGATCACTTATAAGCCTATATTTTATGATTATATTTACAAACTATTCATTATTAATAGATTAACGAAAATCAAACAAATACATGGGATTCCCTAACATCCTGCCATCTGTTGGCAAATTTTTATCATAGTTGCCGAAACGCTTTAACATTGAATTTTTTCTGGAGTATTATGAGGTTGTCTTGAGTCTATCCGTACCGCTGATTCCAAAAATGCCCAATCAGGCATTGTTTTAGAGATATAGAGAAAAATTACTCTAAAACGGCTCTTAAATTGAATTTTTTATGGCGTTTTTTTTTAATGTGCAGATAATTAAAATACAGAGAAATCTTCCAGTTTCAGTACAATCGGAGGTGATTTAGTAGTGCAAAACATGGCAACTCCTACCACTAGTTATCAAAGTCAAGTATTTTAAGATAAAAATGATGTTTTGCTACATTTTCTAGGGTATAATGATAGCTCTGAATCCTGACTTTGATAACTATTTTGTTTAAAATTCCGTTAATAATCAACCGATTTGAATGGATGAATGATTTCTGGAAAGTTAAAGAACTACAGAATATCGTGAATAAACGTTTTTTTGCATTCAGGGATGGTAACAATTTTAGGGGTGTCCGCGTTTTGCACCACTAAATCACTTCCATTTGGGTGAAATCTTTATCTTAACTACCTGCATATTTTTAAGAAGAAATTCTAGAAAATAAATAGAAATCAAAATAAGAGCCGCTTTAGAAAACAATTTTATTTTCTCTATATCTCTATATAAACTAGAGGCATTTTTGGAAAAATTCCCTAGCAATAGCTCAAAATACTCCGGTACCAAAATCACTGTTGGCCTGTATAATGTTTCCCAATTATGACAAAAATCTAACGCAATTTTTCTCTCTTCTGAACCCATGAAGATTATTTTATCTTTAACCATTTTAGAATTTTTTCAACATTTTTTAAAGGTTATGCCGTATGTTATAATAATTTATTTGAATATTAAGTGATTTTCAAGAAAAAAAAAATTTGAATTAATATCTTAGGTTGCTGAATGTGTGGTTGAATGAATCCTCCAGCTCCTTCACCATGTTATAATATATTACATGGTGGAGAAGCTGGGATTAGTTAACTCTCACTTCGGGCATAATAATTAAAACCTTTCAAATGAAATGCTTGTTTCCCTATGGGCAGAACTAACGCCATCTCTTGCCACCTAGACTAACCAGCTTTAACGGTTTTTCGAAACTTGCCGCTTAAATAAATTCATCGGACTATCTGAGATCCGAATCCACTCCGGTATCGACTTTTGTCAACATATCGGCC
This sequence comes from Euborellia annulipes, assembly GCA_023213315.1. NCBI lineage: Eukaryota > Metazoa > Arthropoda > Insecta > Dermaptera > Anisolabididae > Euborellia > Euborellia annulipes. Next base: position 11,319 of record JAKCPI010023902.1, on the reverse strand, counting down.
ACGGGGAGGGGAGACAACCCTTTGGAGAGAGATTATTTTATACCCTTTGAAGAGTGTGTCTGAATAAAGATTTTGCATGCTTAATAATAAGTACTGTGAGGAGGAGGGGGGATCTTTTTTAACGCTCTCTACGGACCGATTCACTCTACCATCATTCATTGGCTTTAAGGGGCCTCGGGAGCGAAGGTGTTACGCATGTTTTTCCCGATAAGATGGCGTTGTGTGTCATTAAAAGTATGCCCAAATATCAAGTAATTCAAATATTTGCCAAGAGATGTCAGAATGGTAGCTAATAATATTTAATGCATTTGGTTGATTTTCATTGATCTTTTATCAATAAATACTTTATAAATGTTATTATATATTATGTATCTTTTATAAAAGCATAAAAATATATAAATATAGGCTGAGGATCGTCTGTTAGACTAGCATGCCATCTATTGCAAGAATGCTGAACTAATTTGACAGTTGGTTTTTAAATAAATCATCTGAGCTTATTTTAAAAATTTCTTAATTAATATGTGATTAATAATAACAATTAATTCATTTTTAAATTTAAAAAAAAATTAAAGATTATTGGGACAGATTGTTTTTTTGTATTTGCTTGATAACGAAAAAATTAATTACGATAATTTTTTAATAAGTCATTAAAAAAAATTATAGCTCGATGTCCCAATAATCTCTTATGAATTTAAATCATTTAAAAAAAAGACCGCATTGAAAAATTCCTTATATAATAGTCTAGTTTTTTTTTTTAAGTACGTTTAGACGTCGCTCCTGAACCCCCTTAAGTTTTAAGATATAATCAAATGACTTGACTTGAAACGAGAAAATTTTTATAAAGATGACATATTTCTCTCTTTTATCGATCGCGATTTAACATTTCTAAAGACTCACGAAATAACGATAAAATCTCCCTTCGTTTATAGGAAAAAAAAAAAATTTGAGATGAATCCTTTTAGATTTGAAATAATTGAGAGAGAGGAAGAAGAAAAGGAATTTAATCTTGAAAGAACAACTTGACGTGAATAAAAGATAAAAGGCTGGTGTGACTGAGTGCACAGTGTAACTAAATTTTGATTAATAGATCTATATATATTTGTTAAATAATTAATGATTTTTTTTTTCTTACAAGGGTGGTGCATAGCCTTCATGTCACCGATTTGAACGAATTTTTTTTTATGTGTAGTACTTAATGAAAAACAAATTCTGTTAAAGCGAGAGAATTCGCGTCTCTACCGTTCGTCGAAAAAAAAAAAGTTAAAAGATTTTGCCAGCATGCCGTTGCTAACAATAACATTTACAAAAGCCGCGATGGGTAGATCGGTTGCGTTCATTCTTTGTAAACATGAGTTCGAATCTCCCCTGTGCAACTTTTTTTTTTTTTGTGAAATTTGTTTTTTTGATTTCTAAGAGTATTTTTTAATATTAATAAATAAATAAAAAGTTTTTTTTAATTATTGGCTTTTAATTTTTATCATGTTTTTCCATATATTTAAAGAAAATTCAAATGCTTTCTGTCAAAAATTATTAATATTATTGTAAATTTATTTATGTGTTCAAGAGATGTCTCCTTGATTAAATTCTCCAATTAAATTAAAAATCATTTAATTTATAATATTATAATTAAAATTTTAAAACAATTAAATCCCATAATTAATTAATCAATTTTTTTTTTATAAATTTTTTTTAAATAAAATTTGAATTTATTATTAAATTAAATTTTAATGTATAATATAATTAAATAATTGTTTTAAATTTTTAATTAGACATTCAAAAACAAACAAGATGTAGAGTGTATATATATATATATATAAAAACAATAAATAAACCCAAGCCTAGTTTTTGTGTATATATTTATTGACATGCCGGATTCGTGTAAAATTCTTTTATATAGGAGTCATGATTATTTATTAAAAAAAATAAAAAAAACTGGGAAATATTAACAAAAATTCTTTAAAACCAATTAACTTTAATTAAATCTTATCTTATAATTGAATGGGAGAGTTCGTTTAAAACGTGAGCAAAAATAACTTTCTTTTTATAAAGTTAAAAAAAATAAATAAATAAAAATAATACTATTAACGCAGGTAATATCAATAAAAAGATATTTTTTTTTTATTAAAAATCAGGTATTTTATGAGTTTTTTTTTTTTTTGAATTATATAATCTTGGAAAAGAATATTAAAAAATTTAATAAATTTATTCTTAATGATTAATAAAAATAAATAAATTCCTACATTCAGGAAATGACTGATTGTGAGTAGAGAGGTAGGGCCGGATTGAGAATTGGATGAGGTCGGCCCTAAGCTATAGCATTTAATTCCTTTTGGTTAATTTTACTAGAAAAAAGAAAAAGTCATTATATAGATATATACACTCTACATCTTCTTTGTTTTTGGATATCTAATTTAAAACAATTATTTAATTATACTATAAATTAAAATTTAATAATAAATTCAAGTTTTAATTAAATTAAAAATGTAATTGTTTTAAAATTTTAATTAGACATCAAAAAACAAAGAAGTAGAGTGTATATCTATATATAATAACCTCTTCTTTTGCTCTTTTCTAGTAAAATTAATCAAATTAATTAAATAATTGTGCCTATATATTTATATACACTCTACATCTTCTTTGTTTTGGGATGTCTAATTAAAAAAAAATTTAAAACAATTAAATGCCCCAATTATTTAATTATATTACAAATTTAAATTTAATTTTAGTCTGGAAGCCTCAGAGCGCGGGTTCGGATCCCAGGCAGTCCGATGAATTTATTTATGTGCCTGGACCCCCTAATATATGTAGTTTGTCAATAATTTGTATCGTATAAAGTCTAAATAGCCTAAGATGCCAAAAGACTAAAATAAAAAAAATAAAAAATAAATTTAATTTAATAATAAATTCATGATTTATTTATTAATATATTAAACATTCATTAATTAATTTATAATATAATTGATTAATTGTTTTAAATTTTTAATTAGTCATTGAAAAACAAAGATGTAGAATGTATATATCTATATATCTCTTTTTTCTCTTTTCTAATAAAATTAATCAAATTGTTTCTCATAAATAATTACTTATTAATTAATCATGGTTTTATTTTATTTTATTAATCAGATTACAAATCTTTTTGCCTCCATTAATAACAATTTACAACATGTCTCTCTCTCTCTTTCGGTCATGAATATTCAGCCAGACAGCAGAGAGATTTCAAATCAAAGGTGTCCCTGTCCTTTTGAATCAAATTTAATAAAAACGAGCATGCATGCCAGAAAAGATAAACAACACGCGCACGCACACAGATACATTTAATTATCAATATATGCGTGCGTTTCTTAATTAACCAATTGATTTGAATAAATTTGATGGATTTATCTCAAGTGAGCGATGATGCCATTTAATTAAAGTGGAAATTTTTTAATTGAAATGCTCCATTTTGTTGCTAATCTCGTATCTATCCAAAAATAAAACTTCTTAAATTTTAATTTTAATTCTGGATAAATCATTCTATGTGTGTTTGAGATTTACTTGTTTTGAATTTGTTAATTAGACATCAAAAAACAAAGATGTAGAGTGTATATATCTATATGCAATAACCTCTTCTCTCCTCTAAAACAAACAGCTAGCTCCATAAATTTGGTATTTTTATTTCTTAAACTTAAAATTGTAGACCTCTATAAATTTTCAGAGTAAATACGTCAACCGGAAATTATTACTTCAAAGTTTTTTTCAAAAATTAGATTACTTTTCTTTGTTATATTATGAAAAAAAATTTCCCTATTTTTAAGAAAGTGTCAGGTTTTGCTATTAATTTCTAAGTAATGAGGCATTATCTTATTAGGGGCTTCAGGAGGCAAAGCAGTTTGCTTGTTTTTGCCAAGAGATGGCGTTAAGGGTCTTAAAGGACACAACTATTACAAAAATTTTCCAACAGATGGCAGGATGGATGCATTTCGATTAGAGTCCCTGTATATCAGAGTCTGGCCATACGGGAACTTTTTTTCTATTGGTCGCGCCATCTTTCTTCCTGATTTTAGCGCCAATTCAAATTTTCAATGCATCTCTATGGGATTAAAAAATATTTCATTTAACTTTTATAACGATACCCGTTCAAAGTATCATGAAATCTTTTTAGAACATTATTTTAGAGGTTTCAATTTATAAATATTACTCATCATATGTTAAAAATCTCCATTAATTTTATTATATTGAGAATGCAAAGTTTAGGGTTATATTTAGCTGATTAGAATCTTAAAATCACTTTTAATTTTGAGTTTATGTATATTAATATATGTATTTAGCTTACAGTTTATTTTCCTAATTATAAAATAGAGTTTTCTAAGAAAATAATCGATTTAAAAAAGAATAAAACAAATATAAATAACGTTAGTAATTAACTCATTGCAAAAATAATGAAATCTTTTAAGAATTTTCTTTATTATTAAAAAATTATAATTTATACAAAATTTGAACTCAGAGATATTATATAATAGAAAAAATTTCAATATCTGCCGTAAAGGGGGGGGGAGGCGGCTTTTAAATCCCGCACTGCCCCATTTGCCCGATCCTAACATACTGAGGCAGAAAAATGAAAAACAAAATACCAAATTTGAGAAAAGATACCCGACACATATTTTTAGATCAAAAAGAGAACGTCTGGGCACCCTATATTTATGTCCGTGATCAAGAACGGGTCCAGAGAAGTTTCTTAGGGGGGGGGGGAGTAATCTGGTGTAACTGGTCGCTCAGCACACAATTTTTTCTTACTTTCGGTAATTTAAAAGTGCATTCCGTTTTTGTTTACCAGAATATATTTACAAATCAAATTTGTAAGTTTTAATATCAAAAAATTTTTTTTCTCGAATCTCGGGGGGGGGAGGGGAGGGTAATTGCCCGCTTTCCCCCTTGTATTTGCCCTTGTCCGTGATAAAGTCAAAGCTCTTATCAAATTTTTCACATATAGAGTAGGCCTAATTTATAAATTCCAAATGTATATTTTAAAAGAAAAAGTAAAGGAAAAATAATTCATTCATTTAAATAATATTCTTGAGATTATTTACTTTATTTTAGAAATAAATATTACATATATAGCTATGAGAAAGTGAAAAATGACAGATTGGGAAATGTCAAATTCAAATGTTTTTTCATTAAATAAATTATTTTGAGTAGTTTTACTTACTTTTTTTTAGTATATAAATAATCATTAAAATATTAGCTTCTGTTTCTATAAGTTTTTTTTTGAATAAAATTATTATATAATTAATTAACAAAAAAAAATCATTTTTTCTCCATGTATTCAATGGAGCGGTCGGAAGAAAGATGGCCGACAATTCTAACGGTCGCTCGTATGGCCAGACTCTGATATACAGGGACTCTAGCTATATTTAATCTAATGTATTTTTCGTTAATCTTTTAATAATGAATTGTTTATAAATATTATTATATATTATATATAATTTATAACAGCATAAAAATATATAAATTTAGGCATGTAAGTGATATGATAATGCCTGCTGTTAGACTAGCCTGCCATCTTTTGCAAGAGTGCTGAACTATTTGGCCGTTAATTTTTATATAAATACGAAATTTATTTTTAACTTCGTTGCCTGCCCTCGGGTTTAATTTTTTTTTAATTTAAAAATGAATTTATTGTTATTATTAATCATATATTAATTAAGAAATTTTTAAAATAAGCTTAGATGATTTATTTAAAAACCAACTGTCAAATTAGTTCAGCATTCTTTCAATAGATGGCAGGCTAGTCTAATAGCCGATCCCCTAATAGCCTATATTTATATATTTTTATGCTTTTATAAAAGATACATAATATATAATAACATTTATAAAGTATTTATTGTTAAAAGATTAATGAAAATCAACCAAATGCATTAAATATTATTAGCTACCATTCTGACATCTCTTGGCAAATTTTTTAAATTACTTGAGATTTTGGTCATACTTTTTATGACACACAACGCCATCTTATCGGGAAAAACATAAGTAACCACTTCGTTCCCGAGCCCCCTTAATACGATGATTTCTTTTAAATAATCTAATATATGGACTCGCTGGAGAAATCAGTTCAAAAAGAAAATTTTAATGAAACAGGCATCGAAACCACTTGTAATTTTGAATACCTGAACAACTGAATAAATTTTACATTAAAATGAACTAAATTTTAAGATATTTGTTTTTTTTTTTTCATGTGCAACCATTATGTATATATATATGTAGGGATTTATTTTATTTTAAAGCTTTTATGAATAATTTTAAATTATTTTAATTTTTAGATTTATATACATATTTATAAAAATATTTTTCTAAATAAATTGTCATTTCAAACAATCCATGTATGAAAATATAAATATAGTAAATATATTGAATTAACAAAAAAAAAAAAAAAAATATTTTTTATTCACCTCAATCTGTGCCTGATTACCCATTAGGCGGAATAGGCGATCGTCTAGGGGCCCCGGGCTTTTTAGGGGCTGCGAGAAAAAAAATTTCCGCTGGGAGAAAAAAAATTGGAAGGGAGGCAAAAATTTCGTCTTTCTAAAAAAAAAGAGTTTTGAAAAAATATATACGACCCTGGTAAAATTATTAGCTGACAGGGCCCCGAGATTTCGACTGCCTAAGGGCCTCCATGCATGCAAGGGCGGATCCAGAGGTGTTTCTCGGGGAAGGGGGGTAATCTGGTGTGACTCGTCGCACAACACACTATTTTTTTCTTAATTTCGGTAATTTAAAGGCGCATTCTGTACTTGTTTGTCAGAATATAAATACAAATCAAATTTTTAAGGATTAATAAATTTTACGTTAAAAATAAATTTTTTTGCAAAAAAAAGGTATTTTTTCAAATCTCGGGGGGGGGGGGTAATTACCCCCTTTACCTCCCCCCCCCCCCCTTGTATCCGCCCTTGCCTCCATGATGCTTAATCCGGCACTCTCCGTGTGTGTGTGTATATATATATGGGGCATTCCATACCAACTCATCCTACCGATGAACTTTGCATCTCCGATTTCGTAATGGGATAATGATGGGTTATAACTTTTTTTAAATTTTAAAATTAAGTAATTTTTTTTTTTAATGTTTTTACTAGTTGTGTATTTTTGAGGTCTTTATTAGATAAAATTTGAACAAAAATCATACATTAAGACAATAAACAATCGAAATCAAAATTCATATAAGACCTCAATAATACACAACTAGTAAAAAAAAAAATTAATTTTAAAATTCAAAAAAAGTTGGATAACCCATCATTATCCCTTTACGAGAGTAGGCTTAAAATTTGTATTTTGGGGAGTAATATTTATGAGAATTTTTTTTAGAAAAATCGAAAACAGTCTTAAAATTCGCGTTTCAACTTAGAAATAAAAAAAAAAATTTTTTTGCATAATCGGAGATGCAAAGTTCATCCGTAAGATGAGTTGGCATGGAATGCCCCATAAATATTGATATTATTTTTAATATACAGGTCGAACGGCTATCGGGGGAAATTTAAACGCGCTCATTCCTCGGGGTCACCCATTCGAGATTTCGCCACACACGATTGTGGGGATTGTCTCTCCAAACTGTTCCCAGGCCCCAACATATTGAATATTTAAATAGTAACAACACTTTATTTAATGGGTGGGGATCTTTTTTTCACAAAAATCGCCCCCTTTCTTTAAAAAGTCAATCGATACTTTGCGACCGATACGGTATCGAATAAAAGTATCGATACCTCAGTGGCAGGGGCGCCGGAACGAATTTAAATCAGGGGGGAGGGCAAAAAATTTTTTTAGAAAATTAAAATAATTTAATGTTCAAATAGTATAAAACAAAAACAAATCTACTATTAATATAAGCTTTAAAAATTTTGAATAAAATCACAATTTTAATAAAATTAAAATTTTAAAAAATTCGCTAGTGATTTATCAAAAGTTTTTTTAGGCTATATTTATACTATTTGAAGAAAATAAATATTTTTAATTTTCTTCTTTTAATTCAATATAAAATGTTTTTAGGAATTAGAAATACAATAGGGTCTATATAAAATATTTTGGTTAAAAGATTTTATTTTTTAAAAGTAAAATGTATCATTTTTAAAAATAAATGAAATAAAAAGAAGAAATTTTGCCCCTCTCTGCCCTCCTATAGGATGCCAGGGGGGCAATCTACCCTTGCCCCCCCCCCCCCCCAGTTCCGGCGCCTATGCTCAGTGGTAAAAAGTAAAAAGGACAGTGCTGCCAATCAAGATTTACAAAATGCCCGAGATTTAAAAAAAAAAAAAAATCGAAAAAATTTTTTATACAAAATTCATATTTTTTTTTTTTAAATAAACATTTGTAACAATAAATGAATATATATATTCTGAATCTAGATTAAAATTTCAAAAAAAAAAAAATCCAGAGATTTTTGGAAAAAAGGGGGGGTTTGGGTACGGGGTCGGAGAGCTGGATGAGGCCGGCGATTGGAGTGTTCGGGACGGTGGTGGGGGTGGATCTATATATTATTTAGGTGGAGTTTATTATTACTATGTTTGATTGTTATAAAGGGTGGGCCGTTCCTGGCGGTACTGCAATGCCAGGTCAACCCGTGACGGAGGTGGAGCAAGCCCCTAACACTCCATCAATTTCCAAAAATCAGTTTAATATTCTGGTTCCCCAATGGGGAACGTATCAGATATTAAGCTGATAAGAACAGATACTACACTTTGATCTTAGCCAAAAGGCCGAGAAGCGATAACAATAAAATATTTCCTCAATAATATATATTAACAGAGCCAAAAAGTTAGTCCCCCAAGTGCCACCTTAAGTCGCCGCCCGACATCTAGCGGCCATTAGAGGAACCAACACCCTCCTCTCTCTCTCTGGCTCTTATTTATTCATTTTAAATATTATTCTTTATATTATATATTACTTTAAATTTTATTATTTATATTATTTTTAATTAATAAACAATCACATTACATGCTGACACCCGATTACCTGAAATCAATAATCTTATATGAGATAAGACCACACGTTATTACTGGATATTCAAGTGAAATTCAAACCATTAGGCGTTTTAAAATGTTTGCAAAACAAAACAATGCATTTTAACATATATAAATTAAAAATAATGATGCTCCGAAAGGGTAGGATTAAAAAAGGGGTGCAGGAGGAGGTCAAATAAATTTTTTAATACAAATTTAATCTAATTTTTTCCACTTGGATAATTTACCCCATAAAGATAAAACTTGTACTGGCTTTCTTAATAAGGACAGATACAGGGGGGGTAAAGGGTAATTACCCCCCCCCGAGATTTGAGAAAAATATTTTTCTTGGAAAATTCTGAATATCAAATTTTAAAAATTAATTCTTAAAAATTTTATTTGTATATATATTTTGGTAAACAAGTACAAAATGCAACTTTAAATTACCGAATATAAGAGAAAGTATTGCGCACAAAAATAATTTTCACGGGGGGGTGGGAACAAATGTACTGCAGTGCGAGAAAAAAATTTCCGCGGGAGGAAAAAAATTGGGCGGCAAAAATTTCGTCTTTCTAAAAATAAAAGAAAAGTTTTGAAAAAAAAAATTTTAACTGTAAATCTTTCTAAATTTTTAATTAATTATATTATTTTTTAATTACAGTAATTAAACAATTTATAATTTTCGCCTTTCTACTGCTATCTAGCGATCAAAATAAGAATTATTCCTGCATCTCCTGGATTCTAAGAATTATTGTTTAAAATTGAATCTAATTTCACGATTGTTTATGCTCAAATTCCCGCGTTAAATTTATCCATTCTAGTTAGACAAATTTTTTTATTATTCTTATTTAATACTTTATAAAAAGAATATTTATAAAAATATTTCCATTTTAATTGACCTATTTTAAATATTAAAATGAAAACCGAAACCAATAAATCCTTGGAAATAACAAATCAGGTGAAAATTCAAGTTTTTTTTTTTTTTTAATTAATTGCAAGGAAATTTATAAACAGATTTGTACTTCTAGGAAAACATTAAAAATATAAATAAAACTAATCACGAACTTAATTCTGCTGCTTATAAAGAAAATTTGGTCTGTCCTGCTGGAAGAACTTTGACATGCAATTCTGAAGATATGTAAGTATCTACTAACCATACAAAACGTTCCCAAAATCGTTAAATTACATCTTACTAAGCTCAAAGGAGTATTTTTAGAGTTGTAATCAGAGCTGGGATGCCTACTAATCATTCCTTTTTATTTTAGGGAATCATCAGAAGAAAAATTTCTAATTCCTCCAGACCCAAAGAAAAAAAAAACAGCCTTCACATAAAGAAACTCAGACTGTTTCAATCCATTGTGATCTTCCTGATTTACCATTTGGTATGCATTTATAATAATTATATACAAATGAAACACAAATCCTGGTCGAATGAATTTTATTCTGGACGTTCTAGCCTGGTAAAAAGCAGAGCATTTACTCTAAGAGCTTACAAGATGCTGATAAAACAATCTTGTGGCCAGGATCTAATTAAATATGACCAGAACTCTATTGAGAATATTAAGAGATGGCTGTGAAGATTGACAGAGACAGCCAAAAGCCGTAATGAGAAAACATATGAAGGAAGTTTACTTCTTATTTATGCCGGATCTTCAGGCAGGTATCATTCAAAAAATTTATTAAAACAAATTTTCTATTTTCAGGATTTTTATTGACAGATGACTGGTGCGCACAATAAACAACCAGTTTCGGTCCACTAAGAGACCATCATCAGAACTGCAACAATAATTTGTAACATGAGCTATTTCAAGTCAAATCATTTTTTTCTGAAAATTTTTTTACATATATATATATATATACCATCTTACAATGATAGAAAATTTTTTTTAAAATAAAAAGAACTATACATGAATACAATTGTCTGTACTTTTTAATCATCAATTTTCTTTATATAATTACACACAAAATAGATTGAAAACCTTTTTAATCTTTAGGCAATATTGTGGTTTGACCTACCAAAATCTTGAGTTGCTGATTTGAAATTATATTGATGTCAAATTGTGACGTGAGTTAAAATTTTAATAATAATGTACTCGTCTTTGAACCTTATATAAGGTATTTTTATAAGAAAACATTAAAGAAAAGATCTTGAATTGATCAAATGTAGAAGCTGTCAAAGAAATTATTACATCAGCAATTATTCAAAATAAAACCAATATATCAAATATTTTTTTATTTTGAATAATTGCTGATGTAATAATTTCTTTTTTGACAGCTTCTACATTTGATCAATTCAAGATCTTTCTTTAATGTTTTCTTATATAAAATACCATAAGGTTCAAAGACGAGTACATTA
>JAKCPI010023900.1:0-36816 GCA_023213315.1 Euborellia annulipes | reverse complement strand
GAGATTTAATCAGGATCCGAAGGAACTTTGCACGCCAGAGATGTTAAATAAAAAAATCTTTTATTTAATTTTTATTCGCTCACGTTTCGGTCGCCAGTCACGACCTTCGTCAGGGCAAATATAATATAATTTACAATATTTGCCCAGTCTAGGACGTGGCGGAGACCGAAACGTCGGCGAATAAAAAGTAAATAAACTTCTTCTTTCTTTGCCGTTATTATTCCCGCGGTGCGGGGTCGGCGGAATGGGTTTTTTTTTGCGACCGGAAGAAATAGAACAGGCCGGCCCGTCGCACGGTCTGACGCCTGTTGAAAAATATAGAAAGAAGGGACTGACATGTAAAGAACAGAAGGACTGCCAGTCCTAGCTCGGGCAGCTCGTGGTCGTCATCCACGTACCCACACGATGTTGGTCCCTGGGCAAAATAAAAAGTAAATAAAAGATTTTTTTATTTAATATCCTGGCTGCAAAGTTCTTTCGAATCATGATTAAAAAATTATGTTATGTCTTTGTACTCCATTATAGTCATGAAGATGGTTGCATAACGACCGAAACGTCGCTGTGGATTTGAATAAAATAAAGAAAAACCATAGCTCTGCTGTGCCTTTTATTTTATACTCCAAAGGTTCAATAAGAATCTATTAGTCCGAGTATGTCATACAAAATTTGTTAAAAAACGACTTGACGATTGATTTGATTAAAACAAAATTTGTTTTTTGTAATTTATTTCCCCAAACATCTTGACTTATGTAACAATATTGTTGCAGAGCTTGTTCCAAAAGAGGGCGGCGAATATTAAAATATAAACAATTTTGTTTTTGTTTGTTTGTACAGTGCGCTCGTGCAGCCCAATTGCGTCGGCATGCAGCGTTGCTCTGGCAGAATGGAGTGGCAGCATGTATTGAAGTTTTGTTGTGTCCCGAATGTCCTTGTGGGTTCGCAAGAGCTCTAAGCAGTCTCAGTGTTGCTCCTAATCCCGCCAGCCTTGGCTCCGATCTGATGCTAATCGAGCAGTGGAAGATCTCTCCTCTTCAGTTGAGGTCAGTTTACTTTTCTACATTTTATTTATATAATACTTAGTCCAAAAATCGTTTAAGAAAAATATTTTTCAACTAAATTGAATTAATAATAATAAATTATAATTAGAGATCGAATTTCTATGCAAATGCATATTTTGTTTACTATCATCTACGATCCAGTAAAGAACAATTATCTATCCAAATCATGTATCTAGAAAACCATAGGAAAAATTTTATATTTTTGCATATTTGGAGGACATTGCATAAAATTGCATATTTTTGCATATTTCATAATTTATTATTATTATAAGTGAATGTTATAAAAAATTTCCTCATATTTCTTCCTAATATATTATATATTTTTTTTTTTTTTTAAGTTCCTTGAAATTCGTTCCCTAAGTCCTTTTCTCTCTCATCATATAATTACATAGACATAATTTTACGGAAGGTAATTTTGGAACTTGGTGCCTACAGATGACTTTCATTTCATTTCTTTCCTAGTGCACCTTCAAATAAATGGTCTTTTTTAGGTTGTCATTTTATAATGCATATTTAGCAGTTTTTACTGCATTCCATCTTTAAATATGATCGAAAGTGAAAAGGGACTATTCCTAGATCTATGTGACTATATATTAAGACCATACCAGAAAATTTTCCCTAAGGACGGTATAGACGATTTTATAATTTCTAACAGCTTTAATAATTTTAACACTAAATTTCTCTTTATATATTTTCTACTTTCTCTTACCTATGTATATATGTAATATATACATGTATATAGAGAGAAAGTATTGGATTCATGTCAAAAATTCGATGTCGAGATTTTGATGGATATGCACGTTTTGAGGTCCCCTGAATCAAAAAAAGTGGTTTCGTCTGTCCGTGTTACTGATATACTGATGTACTTTTTCAGTTTTTTTTTTTTTTTTTTTTTTTTTTGAATTTCTCAAGATTTGCTCTAATGATTTTGATTAATTTGAAAAGAAGAAATTAATGGCTGAGTGGTAATTAACAGGAACAGGTAGCTGAAGGCAGCCAGCAAAGAACAAAAACTTTATTTAAATATCGTCGACGTTTCGGGAACGCATCGCTCCCATCTTCAGGACGATAAATTATTAATGTTATTTATATTGATACATGTAGGTCATACAAAATTATAATACAAAATTTGCATATACCATTAAATGTATGTTTAATTGTCTATGAGAATTGTAGTAGGTGCCTGGGCTTAATTTACTGTTGAACGGCCCCGAAACATCAGCATTAACCAAGATTAAAAGACGACCTACATGTATCAATATAAACAACATTAACAATTTATCGTCCTGAAGATGGGAGCGATGCGTTCCCGAAACGTCGACGATATTTAAATAAAGTTTTTGTTCTTTGCTGGCTGCCTTCATCTACCTGTTCCTGTCGATTTTGATTAAAATTCAAAAATAAATTATTGTTTAGATGTTCTTTAAAAGGTATATTCTCATTTTGCCATTGAAGACCATTTTACTCTTGTACTTCATAGGAAAGATAGGAGAAATGGTTGCCATGGTAACAAAATATGAATATTTTTCTGATTATAAACTTCCTCTTACTGAAGTTAAGAGAAAGTTGTGTGCTGTGCGACCATCACACCAAATCTTTTTTGTTTGTATATACTTTTGAGATATCGGAAGGAGGGGGAGGTTGAATCCCCACTTCCCCTCCTGACTACGACCCTGCTTATATTATATAATTTGAAACAATTTTATATTCAATTGAAGAGAAAAATATAAAATATGAATATCCACTAATAAATTGCAGTCATTTTTAATAGCTTCTAACGCAATTTTTTTTTTTTTTTTTTAATTTAACGACATTAATTATTTTGAGGTGAAATTTTTAAAAATATTTATTAAAACTATACATTTAAACAACACTTTTTATTTCAAAGCATTTGAGAGAATAAATTTAAACGCCTTTTTTTGAACATACGTATAAAAAGAGAATAAATCAGAAAAGAGTGGATTTAGAAATAGAGAAATAGAATGTGTGATTTCGATTGTGAATCCAATTAATCAAAGAGAGAGGGGGGGGGTGAGGGGGTGTTTTATTTGTCTCTTGGGATTTAAGAGAGAAGGAAAATGTAAAAGAAAGGACTGATCGTTTAACTAACAGAAAAGAAAAAAAAAGAAAAAACAGACATATCTCTTCACAAAATAATTACTAGCCCCTTTTCAAAGTTATTTATTTCTCTTCTAATTTATTTTATTCGTTTAAAATTAGCTGTATCTTGGGCTTAAATTCAGTCCATGATTAAATAAAAACAAACAACTTAAAATCTTAAATTATTTAATCGTTGGCCAAATATGGGGCATAGAGTGTGAAAGGGGTAATAAAGCGAAAAAGGATAGGGGGAGGTGATTGGTTGGCTGATCTTGAAATAAATAACTCTGTTGTGCTCTGAGGGACAGAAAATTATTTTGTCAGTTTATGTATTTTTTTACTGATGGACACGCTGGACCCCGGGTGTCTAACTCAGGAACTCCAGCAACACCCGGCCACGTCGGCTATAGATTCTGGGATTCATCAAAAATAATCAACTCACAAATCGGAATGGGCAGGATCTCGGTCTTTTTGAATTTAAATCCGAAAATCAAATCCTATCCAGGGTTTTCGAATCTGGATCGAAATCCTTTTTTTTGGGGAGGATCTTGGATCTGGATCAAATTTTTGCTCTCATTAATGAGCCTGATCCATTTCGAAGGATTAGCAATCCTGATTTTTCTATTCTTTTCAAAGGATTCACAATCCTTTAAAATGTTTTACTTTTTAATAAACGTATATGCTTTGATTCATTCAAACTCCTATTGATTTGAGGATCGAAACAGCGATCCTTTTTCTAAAACCAGGGGTTCCCAATCGGTTTCTAGCGCCCTTAATATATTAGAATTTTTTCCATGTCAAATCTCAGGGCAAACCTTATGTTATTATACTAATAGTTTTTCTTCATTTCAAATTCAGCGCAGCTTACATAAACGTAAAATGCTTGTACGCTAATCCCAGAAACATTTTAAATATTATTAATATAATAGTATTGGAAGTTTTTTTTTTAATATAGCTGGTTAATTGATGTAGTAGAAGGAGAATAAAAAGAGAGAGCAGCTAGTTATTTCTTTTATTAAACGCCTCAGTGCTGACGTTACGGTCCTGTTTAGTGCCATCCTCAGAGCATTAGGATTGTCATCATAAATTTCAATTTCAATATTTCATTTAACATTGTTGGTCGATTTTTTTACAATAATTGAAATTGAAATTTATGATGACAACCCTAATGCTCTGAGGATGGTCCTAAACAGGACCGAAACGTCAGCACTGAGGGTTTAATAAAATAAAATATAACTAGCTGCTCTCTCTTTTTATTCTCCTTCTCCTACTTAATATAATATTTAGTATAGGCAAATTTTCGAGACGCCCTAAGAGAACAACCGCGGCGCCCCAGGGCGCGTTTAAGGAAATAATGTTCTAGCGGAACGGATCGTCCAAACTGCCCGAATCTGCGGATCGAATCGTCAATCCTTTTTAAAGGATTTTTGCCCATCCATGCTCACAAATATTATTAGAATATTATGTAAATTTAGTTTGACAAAATCAATAATTTATTTTTATATAGACTATTCAATTAATGCTTGATTTTAATTGGAAAAAGATGAAACTTCGCCTCTTTCTACGTAATTAGAGAGTGATTGGATTAAGATTTGAAATCAATCGACCTGGAAGGGGATTACGAGATAAGAGCAGAGATGAGGGCCTCTTGCCAAAAAAAGGAGAGAGATTCAATAAAAGAGAACGAACGCCCTTTCTAACATCCATCCCTTTGATATATGATTATAAAAACTATTTTAATTTTAATTAATAGATAATTATTATGTAAATAAAAATAGTAATGTCAGCATGATTTATTATTAAAAAGATAAAAATATAAGGTTTAAGTGAATCAGTGGAGAGTGGATTGATTGTTGCCTAACCTCGAGGCGCTCCCACTCGACTGATAGAGAGGGGGGCCACCCGGCAACGGAGGGAGAGGGGCACCTGAGTAGGCCTAATGGAGGGAGGGGGGAGGGGATTTCACCTGTCAAAATCCTTTTTTAAGAGAATAGAATGCCCTCGGGCTTGGTGTAGAGGTTAGCGTGCTAACCTCGTATACCTAAACGTCGCGGGTTCGGACCATAGGCAGTCCGATGATTTTATTTAAGCCATTTGGATACCAAATGGCTTAAATAAGAATGCCTGGACCTCAAATAAATATATATTATTAAATAACGGTTATCGTAAAAGTCCCTAATGGCCTAAGTTGCCGAAAAGACTGTGTGTATGTGTGAGTGAATGTGAGAGTGAATGATAAAAAAGTGTGTGTTTAAAAAAAAAAAAAAAAAAAGAGAATAGAAAAATCAAGTCAGAGGATTAAAAAAATTTAGAGTTATTATTCTCTTCAATCATCAGTTTGACTGAGGTGGGTCCCGTTTCCTTTCTCAAGATCATTGATAGTTAAATAATTTTTTTAACTCTGGATTTTAAAGTTAAAATTATTTTAAATGGAAATTGAGAGAAGGCGCCCCCCCCCCCCCCGGTGGGGGGTGCTGGCCGTTTAACTATTATATTGGTGTTATGTAATTAAAATTGGAGAATGTTCTTTAAAATGTGCCTTATATAAAGTCATGATAATTATTTTTATTTTTCAATTTCAAAAGACATTCAGAGATCCTTTTTTTGTGTCATGTCCTCGAGGATAAATTTCTCTAATCAAGTATTGGAACACAAAAACGCACCTCAAAGTGAGAGTTTTTTTTTATTATATACTCGAATTAATAATAAAGATTATGAAGACACAAAAAAAATCCCGATCCGATGAGACTTTCTCCTTGGAGGTTGAATATCGACATTAAATAAAATTTCATTATTTATAAAAAATATAAATAAACTAGCTATCCTTTTTTTGGAGTTTAAGCTTGCACAGTTGTTATCATTAGTAAAAGAATTTGATTTTCGGTTTAAATATGGTTTATTTGTAAAAATTACAACGTTTCGGCCACTCATTCTGTGGCCTTCATTCAGGTACAATTCAGCTAAGATTATGAAGGTTGTGACAATCTCAATATATTGAGAGATCTCCCTCTACAGAATAAGTGGCTGAAATGTTATAATTTTTTACAAATAAACCATAGTTAAACAGAAAATCAAATTCATTTACTGATCTAGCTATCTCTCGGATAAGCTAGTTGACTATAACTTTCAAGTCTTTTCAGTTTTATTTATTTAATCACATGATTAAATAAGAGTCCAGACCCTAGTTAACTAGCTAAGGCCCAAAGTTCGGTATAGGGATTAAATATGGGATGAAATTAGAAACACAAGCCTTGTTTATTTATTTATTTTTTAATGGGTCGTTTTGATAACTTACCTACCCCAACATTAAAATAGCCTCCCTATGGGAGAAATACTGGTGTTTGTCCTTCAGCTGTTTTATTGCTGAAGGACAAACATCAGTATTTCTCCCATAGGGAGGCTATTTTAATGTTGGGGTAGGTTGGGGTAGTAAGTTATCAAAACGACCCATTGCCAACTTAAATTCACAAAAACGTACGTTCCTTAGACCTCAGCTAGCTAACTCTTTTTTTAACTCGGAGGTTAAGCGTGTTCTTATTTACTATATAGATGATTTGCTTTGGTCGGATAAGTTTGCTAATTGACTAGAACTGAAACAACCGACCCTTAAGCAAGGGCAGATACAGGGGGTAAAGAGGATAATTACCCCCCCCCCCCCCATATTTGAAAAAAATTATTTTTAATGTGAAATTTTAAAATTAATACTTAAAAATTTGATTTGAATTTATATTCTGGCAAACAAATACAGAATGCGCCTTTAAATTACCGAAATTGAGAAAAATAGTGTACTGTGCGACGAGTCACACCAGATTACCCCCCCCCCGAGATACACCTCTGGATCCGCCCTTGCCCTTAAGTGTTTTGAGGCTCCTTGGAAATATTCAGGGATGACATTAATATTTGATTATACATAAACATGCCTAACCTTTAAAAAAAAAACGATATTCTATTCTTTCATCTAAATCTTGATTCTCATGGCTATACCAATACCTAACCATGGTTGAACTGGTTGGTCCCTGACTTTGACCCTGGTTTAGCTCTCATATATTAAAATGGAGGGTGGGGGGAGGCGATTTAACCAGCTGTGAATTATTGCTACAATCAATATCTACAATATACCTATACTATATCTATGTTTAGCGTCAGCGTCTGCTGTTCCGGTCATTTCACTTTTTTTTTTAACGTTCTCTTATTTGAACTCTTTATGACTTTTTTTTTTTAAAGAGTAGTGTTGACAAGTTATTCAAACTGATCGTTGAAACTTCAATAGTATAAATAACTACACGCCCATAAACTTAGCGTTAATCAGATTTTGAAACTTCGAAAGAAAAAGAAAAATTTTCTTTACACTACGTTATTCTTTCAACAACTTTTGGGTATATTCAATATTAACACCCTATTTAAATAAATCTATCGGGATTCTCATTAGAATTTTAATTAAATTGAAATTAAAGTGAAATTCAAAACTAAGGGCGCTCTTAATTTATTCTGGGCGTCCCTGTGCACCCGATGGCTTGAAGCCCAGGGGGAGGGAGAGTTTTATTGCTTCTCTATATCTATATTATTGTATAAATAAAAAGTAAAAATCTGTTGTGTTCTGTGCTCGACACACCAGATTAAACGTAAAAGTATGCTTGTGGTTGATAGGTTGGCGTGGATAGCGTGGATTTATCTCATTTATTCATGCTATTATTATTTACTAATGCTAGTGCATGATGTGAGAGTAGTTGAAATTAAATTATATTATCTCTCTCTCCTCTCTGCTTTTGAAAATGTCAAGAACACTGGACAATAATAAACAACACGAAAATTATAAATTGTTTCAATTTTCTTATTTATCTCACTTGACTTCTAAAGCAAGATAAAAATGAAAAGTTAAAGCTTTAATAAAATGTGTGAGTATATTTATTTGTTGATTGACCAAACGCCCATAGCCCCCGGAAATTATACCCAGGATCTCCAGCCTTTCTGAGGCATCGGTTATTTAATAATTATGCGAAAATTGAGGCGTCGAATTATACAGTTTTTTGTAAGTTTTTTTTTTTTTTTTTTTTGGAATGGGTGCATAAGGTCCGAAGACCTATAATGACCAATAGTCACATGCAGCCAGGAAGAAAATAAAAACAAAAGGAGAAGCATAAAGGGGAAACTCAACTGCGGGAACTGAGAAGATGCCTGTTGAGGCTAGACTTGAAAGTCTGAAGATTGTAGGTTTTGGGGAAGATAGACGCAGGGAGCTTGTTCCAATCACGGGAGGTCTAATTTAATCTAGTTTAATTCCCCTTCCTCTTTTAAATGAATCTTCTCTTCATATAAGATTCTTAATTATTTAGTATGTATCTAGCTGCGGTAGGGGTTGCCTTCGGCAACCCTACCCTGCTAGCCCTGGCGGGCGGCGTCTCGGGATATGACTAAGAGTTGTCCAGATAAATGTATTTTAATTAATTATGAAAAAGAGTTTTTATTTTTTATTTTAAATATTTGATTAATATATTTTTCAATTATTTACACCCTAAGGAAGCGTAATTTTAAATTTTATTAAAAACGAATGAAAAAATAAATTTCAGGGGGGGGGAGGGGGGTGATTGAACTTTCTGAGGTCTAAAATACCATTTTTCAATTATTTACACCCTAAGAAAGCGTCATTTTAAATTTTATTAAAATCGAATGAAAAATAAATTTCAGGGGGGTCAGGGGGGTGATTGAACTTTCTGATGTCTAAAATACCATTTTCAATTATTTACACCCTAAGGAAGCGTAATTTTAAATTTTATTAAAAACGAATGAAAAATAAATTTCAGGGGGGGGGGCGGGGGGGTGATTGAACTTTCTGAGGTCTAAAATACCATTTTTCAATTATTTACACCCTAAGAAAGCAACATTTTAAATTTTATTAAAATTGAATGAAAAATAAATTTCAGGGGGGGTCAGGGGGGTGATTGAACTTTCTGATGTCTAAAATACCATTTTTCAATTATTTACACCCTAAGAAAGCGTCATTTTAAATTTTATTAAAAATCGAATGAAAAATAAATTTCAGGGGGGTCAGGGGGGTGATTGAACTTTCTGATGTCTAAAATACCATTTTCAATTATTTACACCCTAAGAAAGCGTCATTTTAAATTTTATTAAAATCGAATAAAAAATAAATTTTAGGGGGGGTCAGGGGGGTGATTGAACTTTCTGGGGTCTAAAATACCATTTTTCAATTATTTACACCCTAAGAAAGCAACATTTTAAATTTTATTAAAATCGAATGAAAAATAAATTTCAGGGGGGGGGGTCAGGGGGGTGATTGAACTTTCTGATGTCTAAAATACCATTTTTCAATTATTTACACCCTAAGAAAGCGTCATTTTAAATTTTATTAAAATCGAATAAAAAATAAATTTTAGGGGGGGGTCAGGGGGGTGATTGAACTTTCTGGGGTCTAAAATACCATTTTTCAATTATTTACACCCTAAGAAAGCAACATTTTAAATTTTATTAAAATCGAATGAAAAATAAATTTCAGGGGGGGGGAGGGGGGTGATTGAACTTTCTGGGGTCTAAAATACCATTTTTCAATTATTTACACCCTAAGAAGCGTCATTTTAAATTTTATTAAAATCGAATGAAAAATAAAAAAAATAAAATTTCAGGGGGGGGCGCAGAGCGGAAAAATCTTTTCAAATGTCGAATTGTTAGGGGGAGGAAGTTTTTTTTATTTTTCATTTTAAAGATTTGATAAATATATTTTTCATAAAGCGAGTTAGATCCTGTTTTTCCAATGCTTTGCTATGGGGTAATTGATAACCCCCAAAAGGGGGGTTCCCTACCCCTAATTGGATATAATGATAGCCTAAAACCACCCCCGGAAAATTCCCTACCCATTAAAAAAAACTCCATGAAAATCGGTCCAGTAGTTTCGGAGTCTATGCGTTACAAACAGACAGACAGACAGACAGACAGACAGACAGACAGACAGACAGAGATTGTCTTTTATATAATAGTATAGATGATGAGTAGGGTGTTCGATTATGGAAAATAATCGATTATTTCGATTATGAGAAAATTAATCAATTATGAAAAAAATAATTGTTTATACCTTTTTTTTTTCTTTTAGTAAAACGAAAAATTTTTTTCCCTTTTGCGAAAATTTTGTTCTTTAAATTTTCGTTTTTTCCCTCTCATAAAAATCATTTGACCTTTTTTTTTTACCATACGAGTCGCATCCAATCTTTTCAAACGCGTTTCCCGAAAATAATCGAAGAATAAACGATTAATCGATTATTTTGGGCAGCCGTAGCACGTGTTACCCAAGCTAAGACTGACATTCTTCAACTCCCTAACAAAGAATAGGTCAAAAAGCAATTTGTGAAATTGTATATAACATGACAACGTTTGTTCTCTCTATCACTTGAGACCTAATAACATATTTATTCCCAATGGAATTTGCATAAGATTTTACTTAATCATCATCCTCTTTTTTTTAAAGTAAAATAAAAGATGATTAATCGAATTTTACTAAAATTTGAAAAGATTTTTTTACACTCGCCGTTTATTATTTGTAAATTTTACAATAAGAGCCAAAAAAAGAAAGGAAATGTTAATCAAATTCGCCCAAAAGAAAGAAAGAGAATGCAAATAAATAAACACCTTGTCTTTGAAACAAATCTTCATCTTATCTCTCTTTCTCTGTCTTCTTTATTTATTTACTAACATTAGAAATACATTAGGCTAATTTTGCAATCAACCTTTTAAAACCAAAAACAACTAGATTTATTTATTTTATTTTTTTTCATTTAATTATTCTTTTTGCCCCCGGGCGTGGCGTAGTAGGTAGCGTGCCTACCTCCTATACCAAACGTCGCGGGTTCGGACCCAGGCAGTCCGATGATTTTATTTAAGCCATCTGGATACCAGATGGCTTAAATAGAAATGCCTGAACCCATAATAGATAATATTATATTACAACGGTTATCGTCAAAGTCTTAAATGGCCTAAGTTGCCGAAAAGACTGTGTGATGTTGAGTGTGAGTGTGAATGAGAAAAAGTGTGAATGTTTTTTTTATATAAAAAAAAAAAAAAACATACCAAAAAGCATCGCGTTTTGCGAATTTACTATTTATAAACAGAAAAATATTTATACTTTGTTACCATGGCAACCATTTCTCCTATCTTTCCTATGAAGTACAAGAGTAAAGTGGTCTTCATAAGATTTCAATGGCAAAATGAGAATATACATTTAAAGAGCATCTAAAAAATAATTGATTTTTGAATTTTAATCAAAATTGTTAGAGCGAATTTTGAGAAAATTTTTTTTTAAAAGTTTATTTTCACGCCCTAGGGGGCTGTCTAAATTAAATATAAAATTTCAACCAAATTAAAAACACACAGACAGACCATGCCGCGAAAATCACTTTTTTGGATTCACGGGACCTCAAATCGTGTATATCCACCAAAATCTCGACATCGAATTTTTGACATGAATCCAATACTTTCTCTCTATATATATTAACATATATAGAGGTAAGAGAAAGTAAAAAAAAAAATATACTCTTAGAAAATTTAATAGAGTCAAAGAGATTAAATTTACAATAGGAAATGTTATTGAAACAGTTGTATCTTTTGTTATTGCATTAGATTTATGGCAGTCAAATTGGAATAATTCCCAGAAAAGAAGTTTTATTATTGTAAAAGAAAATAATTAAGTATTTGGAAAAAATTATGACTTTTGGAAGGAATGCAAGATGCAATCAAATGTGTTGAGACAATTGTGATAAAGAGAGGAGATAATAAAGAGAAAGGTCAATGGAAGTCCAGAAGGGGAAAAATTTACCTCCTTTTTTTTAATCAACGATTAATAAATGATTACAATTAATATTAAAAAAAAAAAAACTTTTCTATTTGGATACTAGTTATTCATAAGCAATAAAAAATACTCTTTGAATATTTAATAGAGTCAAAGAGATCAATCAATACAATTGTATTATTAATAAAAAAGCAGTCGCATCTCTTGTGATTTTCTTAAATTAAAAATTTAAAAAATTATATATCAATATAATTTTGTAATAAATAAAGGTTCGGTAAATTAGTTTTTGGTTTTAATATGTAAATAGAAAAAAATAATTAGGAAAGCAAGATGGCAGGGTACCTGGATTTGGATGCAAGCAAGCGCTTTGAAGGAATCCTTGGATGGAGTTGAGATGGTTAGTAGACATCACTCAGGTTGTTAAGGTGTGAAGATTAAATGTTCAGGTAAATGTTCAAACATGAGGAAAGTGTGGGTTTAACTAACACAATCAAAGGTAGCTTCTTTTATTGGATCAAACAAGCACAGATTTGATAATTAACACTTGCCCTCATGATGGCGACTGATGGGACAACTGCAAGCAGAGAGAGACTTGATGCAAACACCCGCTTAAAAGAAGCGATCTGATTGGTCTGAGCGATTTCACTATCGGCCAATCACAAAAGGCTTATCAAATACACATGTCACTTGCAAGCCAGACTCAAAAAACACTTGCATGCAAATGTGACGTCAATCAAATGACAAGAAACTCACTGGCATGGCACTGGCGCAAAAGTTAAAACTTAAATATAAAATTTTTAAAATTAATACTTAAAAATTTGATTTATATTTATATTCTGATAAATAAGTACAGAATGCACTTTTAAATTACCGAATGGGAGAAAAAAAATTGTGTGCTGTGCGACAAGTCACACCAGATTATCCCCTCCGTGAAACTTCTCTGGATCCACTCTTGTAATCAAATAAAATTTTAATAATTTATTAAATTTATTAAAATCTTATGGCGAGCAAATACATCAAATTTATACTTAAAGTTTTAAATTTACCGCGCTGGCTCACTCTGACCAATCAGCATGAATTAATTAATCAAATGTTATTTGTCTCAAGTTTATTTATATTTTATTATACATAAATGTCAAATCTTCTCCCAGCTTTTAATGGATCAGACGATGCCACACAACCCGAGATCGATGAGTTTTTTTTTTGTTATACTTCACTCTCATTTTTCTTTTTATTTTATAGAGTTTCTGATTGAATTAAACAACAAGAGCTTTTTCTTTTTGAAAATTCTTATAAGGAGTTGTTAGTCACAATAGATCTCTATATCAATTGCAAAATGCTTAATGATCATTTATTTGGTAATATTTATTGTATATTATACCTCTAGGTTAAATTTTATTATTTTTTTTTAATAATTCAATTGAACGTTTCTTAAGAGAGAGAGATTCGTGATGTTGGTGAAGGCCAAATATTTTTTTTTAACACTTCTATTTCTTTTTCTTATTCTAAACACCTGGAAATTACTTTGCTTATTTCATTATTAATAAAATGTGATTCTTGTTGTTTGGTTGCAGATCTGGCGAAACGGGTGCAATCTCGCCCCTTGGATTAGTTCAAGCTGTTCGCTCCCAATTGCATTTCTCACAATTATCAGCCTGGTATAGTAGATCATCAGGAACGAAACCGAGTCATGTTCATTATCGTGTTACTGTCCCGGAAGTGGCGCATCGTCAATTTGATCGAGCTCCAGTGGAACATGCCTTCCCATTGGCACTGCTCGCTCCTGGTCAAGGAATTCAGGTACGCCAGAAACTTTTTTCTAAAGGATCTTTAATAGATCTCAAGCGTTTACAAGATGTCTACAAATTTGTATTGATAGATGGCCCTAAGGAAAATATTTACAGTAGGCCTATATAGTAGAAAATAAAAGGCCGAGCAGCTATGTTAATTTCTTTATTTAAGAACCCACAGCAACGTTTCGGTCGACTATGCGACCATCTTCATGGCTAGAACTTGAGAGGTTTTTCTGTTGACTGAACTCTAGCCATGAAGATGGTCGCATAGTCGACCGAAACGTCGCTGTGGGTTCTTAAATAAAGAAATTAACATAGCTGCTCGGCCTTTTATTTTCTACTACATACTGATTCAGCTATTCGCCTAACATTTACAGTATATATGTTTCCCATTGTGAATTTAACAAGATGTCTGGATACGCTACATATCCGTTTATTTGTAGATATTTTGATGATAAAAATTGCATTCATGGAATGCTTATCTTTGTCATATTGGTTGGGAGAAATTGACGATTTGCTAAACATCTCTTGCTTGTACTGAGGATGATTCCATCTCACTGGGATCGAAATATTTACAAATAAACAGAGAATACTCAAAATTATTTAAAAGTTTTTAGCATAGACCAGAAAATAATTAAATTAAAAATCAGTAGTTTAGTTTTCTTCTTAGTCACTTCGAGATAGTAATTGAAATAATAAATAAAACTAATTTTCTTAAAAAATTATAGTTTTATATTTCAGAGCATTTTTGGACATCTGGCTGACAAGTCTGAGCAAGTTTTCGGCACAATGAGCTGCCGTCTTCAGAACTAATTCAACTACTAACAGCCAATTTAATTATTTATATCATTAATGTAATGTACCGTATCCATTATAAATAATAAAAAAAACCCACTTTTTTCCCATTCACACACGCATACAGACAGTCTTTTCGGCAACTTAGGCCATATAAGTCTTTACGATAACCGTTAATTATGAATATATATATATTTGGGGTCCAGACATTCTTATTTAAGCCATTTGGTATCCAAAATATATCTATTGTAGTTGAATTGGCTCTGAAGACGGCAGCTCATTGTGCCGAAAAAAATGTAACTTGCGCAGCCAGATGTCCAAAATCTGAAATATAAAACCATAATTTTTAGTTTTATTAATATTTTCAATTACCATCTTGAAGTGACCAAGAAGAACTGGTTTTTAATTCAAAATTATTTATTTTTGGCCCTTGGACCTTAGAATAAAATTGATTTACAAGATTGTAATGGGCCTTGCAACCCCTCTTGCCCCACGCCCTCGGGCTTGGTGTAGTTGGTTGCGCGCCTGCCTTGTATACCAAGGGTTGAGGCCTGGTCGCACAGCACACAATTTTTTCTTAATTTCGGTAATTTAAAGGTGCATTCTGTACTTGTTTACCAGAATATATATACAAATCAAACTTTTAAGTATTAATTTTTAAAATTTTACATTAAAAATAAAATATTTTTCTCAAATTTCGGGGGGGGGGGGGTAAAGGGGTAATTTACCCCCTCCCCCTGTATCCGCCCTTGTCATTCATCGACATGGTGGGTTGAAACTCATTAATAAGGATATCATCTTTAGGCGTTTCGTAATTTGTTCAAAAACTTTTCAAGGTGTAAAGTAGTTTATTTATCAGATTACAAAGATTATAGTCATTACTAGTCAAAGAAGAAAGGAAATTCAAAAGAACTAATCTCCAAAAAGTTTAAAAGATACAGATCAGACGGGATTTAAAGGGATATATCGCCAGGTGAGAATCATAGTAGCGAAAGTCTGAAAATTCATTTTTTGAGTTAAGCCTATCACACGTTGCTAAAACGTATTCTCTTTTGAGTGGCAAAGTGGCGAAAATATATTTCCATTCTTTGCTATTGATCCTGGCCTTTTCATTTGTGGCCCGGCTATTTAAATGTATATGTTTATAAAACTTTCAAACGCTTTTTATCGAATTGTTCAATTCTTGACTTTCGCCACTATGATTCTCAGCAGGCGATATAAAGGAGATCCTACATGTTGTTGAGTTGTTTTTTTGTGTTCTCTGTTATCCAGGTGTACGTTCGTTCGTTGCCAAGAGCTGAGGAAATGCCCCGAGTTGTGTGCTCTATCCATCAGCAACCTGAAGTGTCATCACTGACAGCTGACATCGCAGTTCCCGTCGTCTCCGTCTGCCAGCCTTCGCTAACTAAACGAACGTACGAAAATAATAGCAAAAAAAAAAAATAAAACAAAAAAATTAAATCAATCAAAAAAAAAAAAAATACAAATAAACAAAATAATACGTACAAAATGATCAGGGGTAGTTCAAGTCAAAGTCAAGTTGCAAGCAGCATGTTTCTAGAAAATTTTTTCAAAGGTTTTCTGTAAGGTAAGCTAAATTTAACGATTACGATTCCAATCTTAGAATGTCTTCGGAATTGAGAAAAAAAAGAAAGAGAGAGAAGAAAAAAATAAATATTTCTCTCTATATATTAAGAGAAAGTAAAAAATTGATCTACCACATAAGTTATCGTCTTTTATTTTTTATTTCGCCCGTCAGGCCAACAGCCGATTGGGCGGGCACCTATCGTCTTGAAACCGGTAAATAGAAATAACAAAGACAAACACAATTTTATTTACATTGTTATAAATTATTTTATTGTTGATTAAATTAACAATGAAAATAATAATTATTAATAATATCATTAAAAATATGCGAGTATTCGCCTGATGTGTGAGTTGATCACAACGAATACAAACGGACTCTGCTCCATGTTAGAACGAGAGAATCAAAATGTCATAAATTTTCATCTAAGAAAAAAACATGTTTTAATTATTGTCCTAGCCCTAACCTCTCGTTAAATTAAATTATTTTAAAATTTAATTTCTTAATAATATAAATTAGTGCGCACTCTCCTCCAAGAGGATGTATGCAGTAATTTTCATAATCAGGAGCGTATCCAAGGAGGAAAATTGAATCCATCCATTCCCAAATTCCACAAAAAATAAATCATATTTTAGATAGAATCATAAATTATAAAAAATATATTATTTATTAATTTGAGAGGAAAGGTCGTCTAAGGTCCACATCCTATCTATAATGATATTATTAAAAGTTTCATAATTTTTATAATTTAATCATTTTTATTTGCATTGATATAAATAGAACATTATTTACATTACAATAATATATACTGGAATTTTTTATTATTGCAGGTTTTCGGCAAACAGAATAAAGACTACTTTATTTTTTGGGGAAAATTTTCTATTCATGACGCCCTTTCTGCGCTCTGGTTTCGGCCACAGAGGGCCATCGTCAAGACTGTGAACAAATTGTAATATCAACAAGTCTGTCAGGGGGAACAATAGTATAAAATTTTGCAGCCAACAAAAAAACAAAATTTAAATTTTCTCCTGTCGATGTTTTGATCATCGCTCTCATCATCAGGACAGATAGAAAAGTCATAAGCTTAGATAGATATAACTTGATTTGTTCATATAAAGATGCACAAATATATACTGATGATACATCAATTTATATGCAGGGCAATTACCTGCGCCACGCCGAAAAATAAAGAAAAAAAAAACTTAAAATATATATATAAATTATTGATAATTAAAAGATTCTTCCTCACTTGTCAGTGTAAATTATAAAACTATTTGTTGGCATAAAAAATACTTAAATAAGGAGAAGGAAAATGTAAAATAAAAATAAGAGAATGAATTTTATATAATTTTATTAAAAACAATATTTTTTTGTAAAGAATTTTCTATGTAAAGAAAAATGTTTTATACTATTGTTTCCTTCTGACAAACCTCTTGATATTACAATTTGTTCACAGACCTGACGATGGCCCTCTGTGGCCCCAACTTTGGAGCACACCTGTACCAAGGGCGGAGGGGGTAAAGCGGGTAATTAACCCCCCCCCGATATTTAAAAAAAAATACTTTTTTTCGAAAAAACAATTTATTTTTTAATGTATAAATTTGATTTGTATTTATATTCTGGCAAACAAGTACAGAATGCGCCTTTAAATTGCCGAAGGTAAGAAAAAATTATGTGCTGTGCGGTCACACCAGATTACCACCCCCTCCCCCCAGAAACACCTCTGGATCCGCCCTTGACCTTTACTATCAATATTTTAAGAAAATTTGTTTATTAAACGAATATTAATTATAGATATATTTGTTGAGCTTCTTATAAAAGGATGAAGAATAACAAAACAATTTGATTCGTTTATTTGTCATATGAAAATAATTTGAGAGAAAAAGAAATCCCCTCTATCCTTACGAAAAACTAATTAGGGAATTAGCGCTGATTGATCGTCATGAATAAAAAATTGTCACCAAAAAATAAAGCAATCTTTATTCTGTTTGCCAAAAACCTGCAATAAGGAAAAAACTTCCAGTATATATTATTGTAATATTCATTCTTACGACTCCTGAACTCTACATTATTTACATTGTTAATTAAAGATAATAAATTATAAAAAAAAAAATTGGTAACAATGAAAATAAAAATTATATCATTAATTAGAAAAAGATGACAATTTTATTTTTATTTGCTTTTTCATAACAAAACTCAAATCTGAAGCTTATCTTTATATATCTATATTATCGAATGTTAATTTTTTTTTTTAACTCCAATGCTAATTGAGTGAAGATAGTTAATTCAGGCGTCTCTGAATTTATCCCCGCCACCTTCGTTCACTCAATTTTAGCCCAACAACGAGAAGTTCTTTAATTTCATTTGTCTAAAAAGAACCCAACTTTCCTTTTGGGAAACAAGAGGAGGGAACCTCAACAATAGCAAAGTTACTATCTTTACGTTTATTATGTTTCTATTAGTGACATGTCTCGTTAATTGGTCGCTTGGTTTTAAAATGATCCTGAAAAAGATAGTAAGAAATAATAATAAACGTAAAGAAAAAAAATCCTTTGCTGTCAGTTTTACTGTTTTTTTTTTTTTTTTTTTTTTTTTTTTTTTTTTTTATTATCCAAAGGGTACTTGGCCAAAGCCATTTTCCCCGTACATTCTCATAGTTTTTTACAAACGATTTTTTTTTTTTTTTTTTCTACATTTTTTTATATAAATATTGTAAAGATGTATAAACAAACAGTTTTACTGTCTTGCCATTCAACCATCTCCTCAGAAATGTATCCAGCCAGGAAACCGAAAAATTTTTCTGGGTACATGCCTTCCCACATAGCATTGCAACCAAAAATCGGACATTACGACATCGAAGGGACGATGCTGCAACTTTGGGACATCGCAGAACGTCCCTGCGGCGTTGAAATGTCCGATTTTTGGTTGCAGTGCTATGTGGGTTATTTATGCAATTTCAAAAGTTCTTTTTTGACCTTATATTAGTTAGGATAAAAAAGAAAGACACCAGCCAATTAATTAAAAAGTTCTCCTAAATTAATAAAAATTATTCTTTATTTTGTAGTTGTGCTGCAACAGCTAGTACTTCAGGAATTAGCTCTTCCAACAATGCAAGCAGTAATAATGGAAGTCAAAGTAGTGGTAGTAATAATAGTGCTGGTGCAGCTTTGGGTGAAAGTCTTCTTGATCCTCCAGCACCGCCTCGAGTTGCTCACTCCTTTATGTTTCCAAGGCGTTTTCATATGAGCCCTGAACGAAGTGTGCCAGGAACATCAACATGCTCAGGAAATAATAGCGGAACAGCAGGCGGAGGAGGAGGAGGACTCACCCGATTGGCAAATAGGGAATCGACATGTATGTAAATACGAAAATATTTGCACGCATTCAAAGCAAGATTATTGTAAAAATAAAGCAAATACTTTATTTATTTTTTAAAATTTATTTAGTTCTGCGCATTTATTCTAGTTTTGGTCACATTAAGATCATCCCCATTTTTATATGGACCCTGTTATGCAATGGTGTGTCAAAGACCAAAAAATTCAAAATTGAGTTAAGCACGGAATATTGTTTCAGATGCTATAATTAATAGTATTTTTTATGAAATATGTCCTAAAAAAATTTATATTTAATGCTACTTGCACAATTGACAACAAAAATTATATATAATATAATCCAATGAAAACAAAAAACTTTAATGTTGATTTTCTCAAAACTCGATGTTTGGTCTTTGACACACCATTGCATAACAGGGTCCATATATACTGTATATTACTATTTTTACATTTTTATACCGCGACGGGTTCGGACCCCAGGCAGTCCCATGATTTTGTTTAAGCCATTTGGACACCAAATGGTTTAAATAGAAATATTTAACAAGGCTGTGAGTGTTGCTTATTGGTGAAGCCAAGCATCAACCACAACAACCGCCCCCGAGTTTGGCGTAGTAGCTTGCGTGCCTACCTCCTATACCAAACGTCGCGCGTTCGGACCCAGACAGTCCGATTATTTTATTTAAGCCATTTGGATACCAGATGGCTTAAATAGAAATGCCTGAACCCCAATATATATATTAACTACAACGGTTATCGTCAAAGTCTTAAATGGCCTGAGTTGCCGAAAAGACTGAGTGAATGTGTGTGTGAGTGTTGAGGGTAAATGAGAAAAAAGTGTGAAAAAAAAAACAAAAAACAAATTTACATTACAAAAATTATTCATATTTTCACTTTGATTAAATGTAACTGAAGGTTCATTCAAGATGTGACCGAAATCGCAATAAATTTTAACGTTTGTCAATAAATTGAAAAAAATAAATAAAAATATTTGCTTTATTTTTACAATAATCCTCCACATATAAAAAGAACACCATAAGAGTAAACTTCCAAAAAGTTATTGAATTACATTCATCTCCTATCTAAAGCCTGTATCTACACAATAAATAAGTTATATGGAGTGTTTTTCTTCCAATTATTTCAAAGCTATCTTTTAGGGTGGTGCCCAATTTTCAATTTTTTTTTTTTTTTTGAAATCTTAATTTCTCATTAATCTCTTCCATTATTTTTTTAAGATAATTGAGATATAATAAAGAAAACAATTTGAATATTGTTTCAGTGAATATAAATGTTCGTAAACATCAAAAACCAAATAACCGTTGCAAGAGTCCACCATCGCCGCCACTTTCATTATTTCAATTACGACGGCCAAAAAATCGTCTTGCTCGTCATGAATTGACACGACGCCGGGATTCTGCTCTTCTTCAACAATCACATCAACAACAACAACAATTAGCACAACAACAGGCTGTTCTGGATGACCGAATGTTATACCCTTGTAATCGGCGTGGAAAACATGATTGCCTTTGTGCATTAGAAGACGAAGATGACGATGGCGATGCTGAAGGGGATTGTGGAGCTGCTGGACCACCACCGTTACACAACGCATCTCTTTGGGTAAACATTTTCATATTTATATTGTGGATGTAGATTTAATTTGATAAAGAAAGTGAGGCGTTAGAGGAGAGGGTTAAAACCCTAACACCAGTTTAACAACTGGAATTAGGCACGTACCCAAAAGGGCTAAGGGCCTGAAATTTTCGATAGATTACCTCTTAGGGCCATTCTACATGAGCAGTTAAAACGCGGCCGTTTTGTCTCTCGATCGCTTAAAAGTTATAATTATCTACGTCACAGCTTTCAAATCGCCACGTGTAGAATCACGCGCGCGACTTTTTCGTCGTAATCTCTTGCTTTCGGCACGCTCTCCCGCCATCGAACGCGTCCACTCGCGACCGGCAAAACGCGCCCGTGTAGTAGGGCATATTTAAACTCCTTTGTTTCGTATGAAGCTGGAAAACAGCCGCGTTTTAGCTCCTCGTGTAGAATGGCCCTTAAAGTAAATATTTCTGGGCGACTGTAGGTAAAAGTTCCCGCAACACCGACGGTGTTCGACATTCTCTCGCAAGAGTTTTGACAAGTTTATGCAGCCAGGCCCTCTGCGCTGTTTAAGGCTCCATATACCATATTTTTTAGTCAATTAGACGCTTTGTTATGATTTGTTTGTGAATTGTTAGTCATTGTTATTTAGAAATATTTCACGGCTTTAGCTACCATACCTGTTCGAAAGATCATTCATTCTTTGGGAGCGTACAAGTATTACGTAACGCAATTTTTGAAGATTTTTGATCCCCCCCTCCCCCCATGCAACGCGCCGTAAAATTTTTCTGGACCCCCCCTAGACGTTACGTAACACTCAAGTGGCCATTTTTATCTAAAAGTCACAATTATGTTGCGCAAAGTATTGGAAATTCGCTAAAATACCAGTTACGTAACGCGTTGTTCAACCCCTCTCTTCCCTTTGTAACGCATGGTAACGTTTTACGAGACCCCCCTCCCCCCAAATTGCGTCCCCCCCTTCTTTAGTTAATATTTTCAAAAACTCTGAATATAAGTAAATAAAATAGTCAATTATTGTTAGAATCTTTTGTTGTAACTTTTGGATGATTGAACTCTGTCTTTGAGTCGGTTACCACAACGTTGATCACTCTTTAAATGAACGTCATTGAACAAAATTATAATAAATCTCCTATTTTCCAAAATTTTTAAGCTTTCCCCCTCCTCCGAAAAAAATTCTTACAGTTTTGCCAATGGCGCGGTACCCCATGGTAACCTGGGCAAATGATCAAACCAAAATCTAAATTCTCATAAAATGAGAACGATGGAGGAGAATTTATTTCACTTTTTATGCAATAAGTATGTAGATGTTTTTACAATTGTTTTATTTTTAACAACGCGAAAGTTGGGAGGCCCCGTAATTCTACTTTGCCCAAGGACCCAACTAGTTGGATAACGCCCCACTGGCTTTGACTTTGGCAGTAGTTCATTCAGGATTACTTACATATTATTATTTTTTTTTAACAGCCGCCACATCAATCAACTCCAAATTTAAAAAATAATAATCATCATTCAACAACAACACCAACATCAGCATCAAAGGGGTTGTTAAACAGCTCATTTGAAGATTTAATGAAACCTTCGACGAATGGAAATTGGACAAAAACTTTGAATGGACCAGCAGCATCTCAATCAAATAGAGGCTCAAGAAAAGATCCTCCTCTCACACTGCCTCATCATGAATTTACTCACGTTCTTACCGCACTCAGGTATCTGACTTGCTAATTCTATATCTCGTCGAAAGTGATTTATTTTATTTAATCTATTTTCGATTTTAGGGACAGAAATACTTGTCCGGCCATAAGCCACGGAACAACTTCAAAGAAACTTCCAGAAACGAAGAACATAAGCGTATGTGATACTACAAATAATTCGCAAGTGTGGCAATCGACGCCCACAGAATTCCATTGTGATAAAGTGCCTTCCTCATCATCGGCGAACGTCTTCGCCGAGTCTTGTGATCTCCCTGGGGAACAGGTGGGCCCCAAATCGTCCCCACCTCCTCCACTTGCTGCTTCGTTCAGCTACTGGGCCATTCCAAACGCAGTAAAGGAAAAGGCTCAATACAAACAAAGTTTAGATTTGGCTGCTAATTTGATGTTCCATTGCCGGACGGGCTTGCCGTTGACCTCATCGCCGGCCCCTGTACGTCGAGCCCATGGCAATTCAACATCCAACAATAACGTCACTCGATTTGATTATGACAGCTCTTTAAATAGCGTTGCTAATATCAAAAGGTAAATAGGTATACATTTTATTTCTTATTTCAATTTTTATAAACGTCTCTTCTCATTGCAGTGCTTTAAACAATTCAAAAGGTGTAGTGAATGAAGTTGTATTACCATTACACAATGGTAATAGTGATGCGGAAACGTTAAGTATTGCCTCGAGTGACCCGGACGAAGTCGAGAGCAGCAGTGGCTCACCTAGCTCGCCTGGGGGCCCTCGGGATCCCGAGAGCCCCACATCAGAAGTGCCAGTCAATAAATATAAATATAAAAGGCTCATTTTCTCATCACCGCCACTCGCCCGACCTGCTCCCGTTACATGTTCCTCTTTGCTTGGTGAGTTTAAATAAACGAATTATAAAAGTCTATCTTGAAACAGACTTCTTAATTTATGGGAAAAAACAGGAAGTTACTTGGATGTGTTTAATCTTCAGATATTATTGGACGTTATAAAAAAGAAAATATTATTTTTTAGGAAACGGAGAATGAAACCAGTATATGATGGACGCCCCTCACATCAATTTAATTTGAAGATATTAAATTGATGTGAGAGGTGTCCATCATATGCTGGTTTCATTCTCCGTTTCCTTCCAAATTGTATATGATCCAGCGAAAAATTCTAACCGTAATTATTTTTTTACGGCGGTAGAAACAGCCCGAGTATGATATTGTAAAAGGAGCACGAGGTTTACTCGATTCTCTTGTAGATGGAGCTGCAGAGAAGAAATAATTTACGAAAAATTATATCGAGGATTTTTAATGACAAGACGACTGTGATTGCAATTTAACAGTTTCGGTCAGAAAAGACCATCATCAGGCCTGCGAAAGATTACAGAAAAAGTGAGTCAGCACACAGCAATACAAAAAATTAATCACATCACCAATTTACATTTTCAAGAATATTCCTTTAAATTCTAGCTCATTCGAATGCAGCTAAAAGATATTTTTATTTTTTATTGTACATCAGCAAGATATTTATTTAATTTTTATTTGTTAAATATCTTGCTGATGTACAATAAAAAATAAAAATATCTTTTAGCTGTATTCGAATAAGCTAGAATTTAAGGGAATATTCTTGAAATTGTAAATTGGTGATGTGATTAATTTTTTGTATTGCTGTGTGCTGACTCACTTTTTCTGTAATCTTTCGCAGGCCTGATGATGGTCTTTTCTGACCGAAACTGTTAAATTGCAATCACAGTCGTCTTGTCATTAAAAATCCTCGATATAATTTTTCGTAAATTATTTCTTCTCTGCACCTCCATCTGCAACAGAATCGAGTAAACCTCCTGCTCCTTTTACAATTACATTATTTTTTTACTAAGGCGACCATCTTTTTCGGTTTCGGCTTCACAAAGCCATAATCAGGCCTAAAGTTTTTTCATTTTTTTTTTTATTAGAGATACATTTGGATATTAACAAGAGAAAATTTTTTATATAGTACACAAAAGTCAATTTATAAAATTTAAATGAAAAACAGATTTTTTTTTCTTTTTATGAATGTTCTTTTACACAATCTATAATATTACCGGTATGTCTATTGCGTTACTTTTTAAAAGCAAAATTTTATATACCAGGTATATATATATATATATTAATCATACAATGGCAAGACGAGAAAAATAATCTAAAGCGGCCATACAGTTTTACTACAGTTTTTCTGAGCAAAAACTGTATAAAAAACTGCACAGTTATCTGAACTGAAGGTGTGTTTTGCTCTTATTTCTCTCATTCTCCGATAAGCTGTGAATCTCTCTCTAACATAGATAGAAAAATAAGAGCAGTAATGTGCTGTGCAGTGAGGGTCAATATTAAGTCCCACCCATGCGTTTTCTACTTGTGATTATTTCATTGTTTTTATAAAAGAAAATGAAAATCTTTATTGGAAATTTTCTAGGTTTGAACCATGAAAGTTTCTATTAAAAAATATATAATATTTTTCTAAAAACAATGAAATAATCACAAGGAGAAAACGCATGGGTGGGACTTGATATTGTCCCTCACTGTACTTGGTATGCCGCCGCTTTTTTAGGTGAAAATACAAGTCACGAGACACGACCCACAATTCGGGGAAATTATGATAGGGCTCAATGAATCTAAGAAAGACATCTTTTTTTATGTTTATTCAACAGTTCATATATTTTATTAAAATAATTTACACTGTTCCCTCTTCTTTAAATTTTTTTGGACCACACGCTCCAGCCACACAGCATAACTGCAGAAACTGAGCGATAAACTGAGAAAACTGCGCAGTTAATCTGTGCAAAAGTAGAAACTTTTGCTCAGGCTGCTGGTCTACACAAAAACCTCCGTGAACTGCGCAGTTTCCTCAGTTTATCGCTCAGACATGACGTCCCACGTGATAAACTGCGCAGTTCAACTGTGTGTGTATGGGCTGCTTAAGGATCTTGATAAATATAAAACAAAGAAATATATATATATACAAAAAACTTTGCTTTTAATGCCCAAAATGTTTTTTTAAAAGAATTTTTTATGATTAACATAATTATTTTGACAATAATTAAAAGGTAAAGCAATACACATAATATTATAAATTGTATAAAAGAGCATTTATAAAAATAAAAATCCCATTTAAATTTTAAAAATTGACTTTTGTGTACTATATAAAAAAATTTTAACTTGTTAATATCGTAATGTAGGCTATCTCTAATATAAAAAATGAAAAAATTTTAGGCCTGATGATGATTTTAAGAAGCCGAAACCGAACACCTTAGACAATAATGACCCTGAAAAAAGAAAAAATTCTATTTTCTTTTTATAACGTCTAATAACATCTGGTGATTAAACAATTCCAAATAACTTCCTGTTTTTTTCCCATAAATTAATTATAAGGCTGAACGGACACCGATTGAGCAAAAACGCTTTTCGACCAAACGTTTTTGACGAATCGTGCCTAAAACTGTTTTGTGCTTTTCTATGGGTCAACGCACGCCGAGGAGGCAAAACACAATTGGGCATGATTCGACATCATTGAACAAACTGTTTTGTCATTGAGAATTGAGCGTTTTTGCTCAATGACCGAACATTTTGCCCAATGCCAACCCACACCGATTAGGCAAAAACGCTCAATGGCAAAACATTTTGCCTGATCGGTGTGCGTTGGCATTGAGCAAAACGTTTTGCTCAATTGGTGTTCTAAAAGGCACGGACGGAGTATATTTATTTATTTATTTATTTTAGGTACATTTGAAGAATCGGTGCTCAATGGACGTCTGGAACCTGTTAGCACAGTGCAAGGATTCTCTGCAGAATTAGGCGCAAGTGGATCATTTTGCCCCCCACATATCTTGCTTCCCGTTACGGTGTTCTTTTACGCTCTCGGTGATAATGATAAAATCTCCACTCCTTATTTGGTAATAAATATTCTTTTTTTTTTTTATCTTTATTCATTATTCTCGTATTAATTTCAGATTTCTTTGTAGGGTCATATAAATTTGGGCAAGAAAGGCTATATCGTACCTCGATGTGGTACCGTTCAAGTGACTTTGTTCAATCCACTTGGCACTGTGATTAAAATGTTTGTGGTACAATACGATTTGACCGATATGCCAAATAACGCGCAGACATTCCTCAGGCAACGCACACTTTATTTACCACCTGGAACAACAAGCGAGTCTTCTCACATCCCACCTGTCAAGGCCAACCAGTGGCTGCGATATCTCATCCATCTCAGGTACAGGGGATTGTAAACATGAAGCTTATTATATAATATCTTCCAAAAGAAATTCTATCTATGTAATATTGGATCTTCTTCAGACCTCCACCTCCTCCCCGAATTCACTCGATCTCCCAATGCATCTCATAATGAATTGATATCAATTTATCATTATTATAAAAATCTCATGCACAAGGTAGATAAATTCTTAAGAGCATAATTCAAATTTTTCAGTTCGAAAAGTTGCCGCACCAAAAGTGTTTAACAGTGGCTTTAACAATGACAATGAAATGTTTTCTGGCTCTCCTGAAAAATAAACAAAAATGGAGTTATGCACTTTGCTAAACAGAACGTCGATATATAGACCTATATATATATATATATAAAATGTTCTGGAAGGTTTCTGCGACCGGATGTTTGCCAGAAAACTTATCTTTGCATATATATTTTTTCTTTATTTCAGAGCGAATAGAGGCTAACAAGTTTGCGCAAAATCACTTGTTTCGGCGAAATAACGCTTTCATCAG
Source organism: Euborellia annulipes (assembly GCA_023213315.1). Lineage (NCBI taxonomy): Eukaryota > Metazoa > Arthropoda > Insecta > Dermaptera > Anisolabididae > Euborellia > Euborellia annulipes. The sequence goes on along the minus strand of JAKCPI010023900.1, from coordinate 9,314 downwards.
AGCCACATTAACTGGAATACAATTATAAATTTAAAAGAAGAAATTAATGGCTGAGTGGTAATTAACAGGAACAGGTAGATGAAGGCAGCCAGCAAAGAACAAAAACTTTATTTAAATATCGTCGACGTTTCGGGAACGCATCGCTCCCATCTTCAGGACGATAAATTGTTAATGTTATTTAGATTGATACATGTAGGTCATTCAAAATTATAATGCATATACTATAAAATGTATGTTTAATTGTCTATGAGAATTGTAGTAGGTGCCTGGGCTTATTTTATTGTTGTTTCGGGCCCATTCAACAATAAAATAAGCCCAGGCACCTACTACAATTCTCATAGACAATTAAACATACATTTTATGGTATATGCATTATAATTTTGAATGACCTACATGTATCAATCTAAACAACATTAACAATTTATCGTCCTGAAGATGGGAGCGATGCGTTCCCGAAACGTCGACGATATTTAAATAAAGTTTTTGTTCTTTGCTGGCTGCCTTCATCTACCTGTTCCTGTTAATTATTAAATTTATAATGATGTATTTTACTGTTCTGTTTGTAAAATACATCATTTCGCCGAAACAAGTGATTTTGCGCAAACTTGTTAGTCTCTATACGCTCTGAAATAAAGAAAAATATATATGAAAAATTATATTTGTGTTCATCACCACAGCCACTTCATTGAACTGATAAGTGTTATATTTTTCAGTAAACGGTATATAGAAAAAAAAATACATTTTATTATAATCAGACACATGCGCAGATATTTATTTTTTTCTCTCAAATTACCGCATCCCTGACAGAGTTTTCTTTCTGGTTTACAGAGGATCGCGTTAGTTTATTTTGAACAAATTCTTCTTAAACTTCATAAATGTTAAATAGTAGTCTTCTTAAAATTTTAATATACCAGGTATGTGTTTTTTTTAGGTTCTCAAGTTCAAAATCGGGTCGTATTTCATTGCACACGGACATTCGAATGGTAATCCTACGCAAATCGGACCATGACACAGCAACTGCTCACGACGATGGCCACCCAGCATGGGAATTACGTTCCTTCACCCATGGGCCTACCAATCCGAAATTTTCAATCCGTAAATAAAAAAAAAAAAAACGATCAGATCAATTAAGATCCTTTTTCTCTTACCCTCTAATCAAAAAAACAAATTTATATTCACGCCCTCCAAAAAACAAAAAAAAAAAAAAACCTCTACTAGTTGCCTTTTTTCATTCCATCCCAAAAAAAAAATCTTAGAGCTCATCCAAATGTGTTTCATATTTTTTTACTTTTTTTGGTTCCTAAATAAAAATAATATATTATATAAATATATAAGCTCGAGACCTTCTCTTATTCGACAAAAAAAAAGTAAAAAAAAAAAATATATATAAATAAAATAAAACAAAAAAAAATTTTTTTTTTGATAATCATGATAATCAAAAAAAAAAAAATAAATCGGATCGTGAAAAAATAAAAACAAGAAATAATGTCGTCTCTTTTTCTCTCTTTATCTCTCTATCTCTCTCTCTCAAATAGGAATAACGTATGTACTTAAGAATCAGAAAATGTAAAATGCGTGTTAAAGGCTTTAGAGAAAGTAAAGTGTTCTTTTTAAAATGAATAGAATTTGGCTTGGATGTAAAGTAAGTTAAAAAAAAAAATACTTAGATTGTCTGTCACATCGCCTTAACGACACAAACACATACACACACACGTACACACACATACACACACAGACACATAAACACACCGTGCTGTAGAGATAAAATAAAATGAGTGAATTAGATTGATTCAGAATTATACTCCCTAAAGAATTTTAAAAAAAAAGAAAATATACTAATAATAATAATAATAAGATATATATATATTATATATAAAAATTGAAATATGGATTATTTGATCAAGATTGATGACGATATCTTTTTCTGAGAGATTAAAAATAAAAATGAAATTAATTCTTACGTATTGGAATAATAAAATTAAACGTTTGACAAGTTTCAGTAAGAATTTCTTTCGTTTTGATGGTCTGTCTCGTCATGCGAACAGATTGCTGGCATTTTATTTTTTTTAATGATATATCGAAAGAAAGTTATTATTTTGTTGTTTGCAACAATGTGTTATTGTTCTAACAACAATTATGATGATGCAACAGTCAGCTTAAAATAAAATTATAGATTTTGATTATTTTTGTTACGGCGTCAGAATCATAGAGAAGGTGAAGGCAGCAAATATTCAAGTTTCAGACGTTTCGGTTTTTTTTTTTATCAAGCTCTTCTCTAGTCTTCAAACTTGACAGTTTTCAATATCGTCTTCTTTTTTCATTGTTAAATACAACAGCCACCTTACTATTTCGTAATCTTAATTATTTTTATATTGTTTTGTACTGTTTGTATAAGATTTAAACTTTCGACCGTTGGTTCTCGTTGAAACATTTTGTAAATTAAAATTAAATATACAAATTAAGGTTTTATTAATTAAAAAATTAACACTCTAATTAACATTCTAATTAGAATGTAATCACTTCTGATGATGACAAGGAATTGTCGAAATACGTATCAAGTGTTAATTTTTTAATTAATAAAACCTTTGAAACAAATAAGCTAGTGTTTAATTTGTATATTTAATTTTAATTTACTGTTTGTATGTAACACGGGGATGTATGGCTGTAGAATAGATGTTGAAGAGAGAAAAAAAAGCAACAAGAAAATGCAGCCAATGAAGTTTCTTTATTGAGATTCACCTCTTAGCTAACGTTTCGGTCCTAGGGCCTTCTCTGATGATGGTCCAATCCTAGGACCGAAACGTTAGCAATAAGAAACTACATTGGCTGCATTTTCTTCTTGTTTTTTTGTTCCTCTCTTCAACATGCTGTTTTTATATTGTTCTCAACTGTACAAAGACATCATCTCCATTTATTAAATTAATTTTGTTGGAGTCAGAAAAATAAACAAGACATTTTCGTCCTCACGACTCACGTTTCGGCTCGAGGAGAGGCCAGCTGGCAATTTAGTGTGTGTATCTTTTGAAACAGCAACAACATTCAGCATGTGGTCACAGATTACGACTACACTAGATTGCCAGCCGGCTATGAAGATGGCCTTGACCTCGGGCCGAAACGTCAGTCGTGAGAACGAAAATTTGGATGCACATCACAGATCAAACATATATAAAGATTGGACAGCTCCACGTTAGAATTCCTGTGTGAGTTTAACTCCATCTATGATCATTTTCCCAACTAAACCGCACGAGGGGAAGAAAAAAAAATTGATTTCTGAGGGGTTTGAACTCGAAGCGTTCGTTATCTCCGGATATGTCAAATTTCAACTTTGAGTGACCCCTTAACCACCTCGTGCACATTTCATATTGAGAAATCGTCTCTTTTTTATGCTACTTAACTAGCATATGGTACTATTAATTTTTTTTTTTTAATTAAATATCTTTTACGATAATCCTGTAACAATTTATATTGATTTAATTAAATATTATATTTTAATAATATATCTTATGTTATTAATTTAATCTAGCGTTAGAATAGGAAAAAAAACCAGCACACCAGAGCCATCTGAAGAAATGGGAATGCAAAACTTGCAAAATAATTTCTAATAGAGCTGTCCCCCCCCCCCCCTGATGCACATGTCTTGTTTATTTTTCTCATTCTAACACCATTACATTTACAGCTACACTTATTCACCAATCGTAAATTAATTTTATAATTTTATTTCGTTTCTATTCTAGTGATGTCAAAATTATAAAATTAATTTGGTATTTTTTAGATTATCACGTTCTGAAACGGCGTAACGTAATTTATGTCACAATAGCAATCTCTTAATATACTTTTTGTAAAAGACGAAGATAGAGCCATAGATCTAATAAAACGTAATCTTGGTCAAATAAAAAATTCCACATTTCTTATGTGTTGTTGTTTGTCTACAAAAAAATAAGATCTAGTAAGGATTTGTATTCTTTTGAATCAAAAAAAAAAATAATAACTTAGGATTTGATGATTGTACTGACATATTTATAAATAAAGTCAAACTTCCTCTGTCGCTCAGCCCCCCCCCCTCCCTGAAAAAAATGGTCTACCTCAAAACTTTGCCCCCCCCCCCTCCGTGATCCCTACCCCTCGAAATAATATTAAAAAAAAAAGTCTTTCAAAACGATCCGATTTCAAATTTATTTTACTTTTAAGTGATGAATTTATTAAAATATTTATATATATAATGATAATGATAATAATTTAAAAAAAAAAAAAAAATTTATTTTATATATTTAAGTGAGGAGAGTGAAAAAGAGAGAAAGGGGAAAGAATATTCTCTCTCACTCTTTTTCACTCTTCTTTCTCCCTTTTCTCCTCATGCTGTGTCTCATTTAATGTAAATAATAATAATAATAATAATAATAAATATAAAAAAATATATAGAGAAGAATAAAAAAAAATTAAATAAATATATATACATTTAAAATAAAATTAATAGAGATTAATAAATAATCTTTCAGTATATGTTTATGATAAAATTATATATATACTAAAGTGGAAAAAATAAAAAATGTATCAATCAATAAATAAATGAATGTTTTTTTTTCTCCCTCGCCTGTTTTTAAAGAGTCGGAGCGGAGAGTCCTTAGGAAAAAAGAGAGGGCGAATTTGGAATAGGGGACCAGAGGACAAGCGGCAGGTGGCCTGAAAAGATCATTAAATATATGATATTATTAGAGTGGTCTGGAGTGATTGGTCTATCATTTTAGCAGCCCCGGACAGGGTTTCGGATCTTGATCGGGGCCTATATGGTGATTATATTAAAGCACCACCTAGCGTTTATTAGGATGGCCTAATGGTACGTATGTACCGTTTTATTTTTTCTCGGCTGTACCGTCGTTTTAATAAAAATGTCAATTTTGTCCCGTTTTGACTTCTACAGGTATTACCATGGTCAATGCTCTGCCGAATTAAAATCAATTATCCCATCCAATGCAACATATTCACGGAACACAAGAGAGGCATCTTCCCAGCATCCCTATGCTGTTCAGATCACGACTAACGGAACTAGTCAAATTCATTCTATCTTTGTCCCCATGACCTGCATTGGATTGGAACAAGCTCCCTGCGTCTATCTTCCCCAAAACCTACAATCTTCAGACTTTCAAGTCTAACCTCAACAGGCATCTTCTCAGTTCCCGCAGTTGAGTTTCCCTTTTATGCTTCTCCTTTTGTTTTTATTTTCTTCCTGGCTGCATGTGACCACATTATAGGTCTTCTGACCTTATGAACCCATTACAAAAAAAAAAAAAAAAAAAAAAACTATAATTTGAGTAGAAAACTGAACCGCGCCTTATTTATTTCTCGTAAGACTTTATACTAAAAAATCGTCCCTTTTGAAATTCAGGGAGTGTGAAAAGTTTTATGTTAAGGTGTTGAAAGTTCAAAATTTGTTAGATTACCGATTCATGGTACGATCTTAGCGAAATATTGAATGCAATTTTTGCCCAATCAAACACGAACTTATCTAGCAAATTTGTTATCTTAAACGATATATTGACTGGCTTATTTACAGTCTATTTGATCGTTGTTTGAAAAATATTCCATCTCTTTTCAAACAACCTAGATAATATTTGAAGAGTTGAGAATTGGAACCATATTGTATGCCATTATAACCTTTAGGTATATTATGCATAAAGACCTTTGTGGCGTACAAATTCATAGACACTTTTATAACACCGTCCCACAAGACCATATGATAAGCCTAACGTTTATTCATGTGATTATTTCATTGTTTTTAATAAAAGAATTTTTTTTTTTACTTTGAATTACGAGATTTTCCATTAATAATAATAATTTTAAAAAAAGCAATGAAATAATTCCATAAGACTAATTTAAATAATTTAATATTGACCCTCTGTTGGTTGGGAGGGGAAGAGAGTCTACGGATGAGCCAAAACTTAAAAAATTCCAAAATATTTGGATCTAATTTAAAGCACCTAATAATTTTAAAAACTAATTGCTGAAAATAGTGCTTTATTTAATTTGAAATGTGCTCTGAGCAGTTCATTTTTGCATAACGTAAATCCAATTTCTAAATCAAACTGGGCAAATATTTTAAAATATGCGATTAAAATCGCGAATCGCTCATCTGCAAGAGAAAATCCCCAGGGTGCTTGACAGTCTCACTTCCCGAGGAATGGAATTCCACAGCTCTTACCTAGAACGATATATCTGATATGATCATCAAGGCATCATCAAATAAATACCTTCACAACATGATCTGAGGCCAGGGCCGTTATTTCATCTTTTTACAATTCTATTTGAAGTATTTTGTTGTTGTTTGGAAGGATCAGCCGAGTCTTTTAGATAAGACAACGTTACTAGGAGGTACCACGTAGAGGTTCTTCCAAGCCCCCAAAAAATTATCTTCATCTTCTTTTAAAGTCATTCGATCCAGTGAATAAATGGCCTTACTCTAGCAGCTTGTGGTCATTTAAAAAAAAATTTATTTTTCACTGTATCTTGAAAGGAATTCTTCGATCTACCAGTATTTTAATATTAGTAAATGATGTCCAAATGATTTATAGAAAAGTTTCTTGAATGTCTTGAGGTGGCAAATAGCTAAGCAGGACAAGATGCAGATTAAGGAGCTGGGATTAAGGAATGTTAGCTCGTTCGTGTTCGAGAAATCTCCTCATTGGGTTTGAAAGGTGCGAGATAATCTCACCCTCCAGTAACAGACACAAATGAGTCAATTTCAATTCTTGAATGTTGGAATTGTTACGTGGATGAAATTTTCTTTTATTCTAAGTAATTCAACTTCAGTAACTTCAATTCTCGACTTGTTTCAATTTTATATCAGGAAATAATTTGCAAAATGTATAAGTGAGTGGCAAATATAATATAATTCTTTTCTGGACGGTTTTTTGCTTGAGGATTGAAATTGTCCATTTTCTGAGTTTTCGTTTAGGTTTTCTAAATATATTTTAGATCATCAAATTATCTGAAAAAAATTTTTATTCTAACTAATAATATTCAATCGAAATTATTTAAATGTATAATATATTAATTTTATAATAATAAAAAAATTACCTTTGAGCAATTACTCCTCTAATAGAGGTAAAGGTGGTAATATGAGCCCTGTAGGTATTATGAGCCCCCAATATATCTCGTCATAGAGTTCACACAATCTAATGGGGATTGATGGAAACACTGTGTTCCGTTCTTTTTAGGCCTCTAGAGAGCTTTGGTTCAGTTGTTGATGATAGATGGTGGATAAATCAGGTGTTTGTGTTTTCTTCTACTAAAAAACTTTGAAAGGTACCTATTTAGCCCTTAATTATGATTATTATTCGATTACATTTACTTTAATAGGCTACGCAATCTAATAGAGTAGGTTTTAAGCTTTGATTTAATGTAGGTGATAATTAATTTAGACAGTAACAAAGATAAAATATGCTTTGAGGAAATTCAATATGGCTATGACGGTAATGTGAGCCCCCTTCTGTGCCTGGTATATGAGCCCCAATTTTTGATGGTCCGTCAATACCGAAAAGTCCGTTTTAGAAATGCCAATGGGAGTTGATAATCCCGGAGATGAGCATACTCCCTGTAAGTTTTGTGAAGGACTTTACTCTGCCAATCATCAAGGAGAACTGTGGATATAGTGCCTGATGTGTGAAATGTGGGCGCACAATGACTGTGCTGGGACTGAAAAAGATGTTTATATTTGTGACTTTTGCAGATCATAAAATATTTTCTGTTTTCCAACTTATTTACACTAATATAGTTTTGTAATTAACAAAATACAATTTTCATAAAGGATATTTTTATGACTAACCTCTTTTTAACACTCTTTTTCATGTATTTACTCTAGGGGCTCATAATACCAGCACAGAAAATTTTTTTCAACAAAACGAACTTTTTTGATTTTTTGTTATTATTTCACTTTCTGTGTATTTAATCGACTGCATACTTTTTAAATATATTCATCAATTGTTATAGTTGAAGTTCAACACAAATAATTTAGCAAAAATTATTTAAAAAAATTTATTATAACAAAAAAGAAACTAGGGGCTCATAATACCACCTTTACCTCTACTCTACTAGGAAAAACATTCCATTACAGTATAAGAGCATAAATTAAAATTTTGACTTCATTGCTTAAGAAAAAGGCAATTGAAAGATTAGAAACGGGGCTGTTTGCGTCAAATACAACTTTCTGCATCGCTGGCTTTTTATATTTATTATATATGTATATACAGATTATAAAGTCAGATGTAAAGTGACCACATCTTTCGTCGCTCTTTTGGATAAATATTATTATTTATTTATGAAAATGAGTCGTCCTAAAAAAAATTGAATTAGTATTGACTCTAATCAGTTAATTATGAGAATTTCAAGTTAGTGTACTATTTACCTCTCATTTGCGAGATTTTTTCTCTTCTCTCACACAAATTAAATAAAAGTAAAATTATCTCTTTTAGTTTTCCGACAATAATTATTTACTTATGGAATATATTTAAATGTCTCAATTGTGTTATTAAACATGTTATAATTCCTGACCTGAAAAAAAAATTTTAATTAGCCTTAATTCTAATCAGTTAATTTATAAAAATTGTGAATTAGTGTTCCTAATTTATTTATGTTTACCTTTTAATTTGCCAAAAAATATTGAAAATTTTCTCTCTTCTCTCACTTTTTTCACACTCACATTAACACTAAATAAAAAATAAACACCAAAAAAGATATTTTCATTTACAACAAAAGTATTAGAAATGAAAATAAAGTCCTAAAGAACAGCAAGGTTTTAAATAATTAATTATCCCTTGCTTTCCGAATACAAATTATATATATATATATATATGTCGTAGACAGATCGTGAAATTAGACAGTTCATGAACTGTCTAGACATTTCATGAACTGCAGCCAGATCGTGTAATGGTCAAACAGTTACATGATCTGGCTAAAGAAATTTAGACAGTTCATGAAATGCAATTGGGCCTTAGACAGATCGTGTAATGCTCGAGAATTACATGAAATGTCTAAATTTTAGGCAGTTCATGAACTGCTAACAGCAATTTTGCCGATCATTAATGCTGTTTGTAATTTAATGCAATAAATCTAAAGAAAAAATTTTATTTTTTCGAAAATCGAAAAAAAGGGCTTCTATAAGTTGTAGACATTTTAAATAGCTTTTAATTTAAAATAAATTGAGGTAGATAACTTCAAATTTGTGGCCGCTGGAATCTCCCAAAATTAGAACCCCGAGACGCGCACCTTAACTCAAGATTTACAAAGTGAGAAGATTTGGAAAATTTAGTAATCGATAATAA
>JAKCPI010023899.1:0-12466 GCA_023213315.1 Euborellia annulipes | reverse complement strand
GACGATAGACCTAAATCGGTTCCAAATATATAAAAAAAAACTGCCAAATTTCAGCTCTTAATAATAATTCCGGGATGACCAAGCTGGAGCTCGGTGGTTTTTTCTTTTGATAAAATATGAAAAAATTAAAGAATTATTATACTTCAGTAAAGTACTAGTACTCGAAGTATTCCAAAAACCTAGCTTAATTTCTAAAGAATTATATATATCATGTGTTGGTCCATGAAGTAATTATGAAAAACATATAACCAAGTATTTATTAGTTTAAATAAGCGAAAAATGTAGGGACCGCCTGTAGTCGCACCACGGATCCGTCGATTTACGCTCAACATGCCCCCTACAAGGGGAAAATCGACGGATCCGTGGTGCGACTCCCCGGCGGTCCCTACATTTTTCGCTTATTTAAATTAATAAATACTTGGTTATATGATTTTCTAGCTTAATTTCATATTGTTACTTAAAATTTGAAATAAATTGGACTGAATTTGTAAGAAAATTGGAAAAAATAAAAAGTACATCAGTAAAATACTAGTACTCAAGGTTTCCCAAAGACGAGATCAATCGAAGTTTGTTTTCTATACCACAAATAATAAATATTTAAAATTTGAAAGAAATCGGTAAAGAAAATTTTGAGAAAAGTGGAAAAAACTAAAAAAGTACATCAGTAAAGTACTAGTATGGGAATTTTCCCAAAGATGAGACCTAGCGCAATTTCATAGTAGTGCTGGAAATAGAATATATATAAAATTTGAAAAAAAAATCGCTAGAGGCCGTTTTCGAGACACTGTGCTTACAAATATAAACGTATATACATTGCTCGTTTAATAGTATTAGATTAGATTAGATAGATAGATATTAACCCGGGCAGCCAAAGTTTTAAATGGAAAAAGTTCTTTTGTGTCTTTAAAATTTTGTAACTCACCAACGGACCAACCCCTAGGTAAGATCATAACATATTCTTATAGGAAATTTAAAGCTATAGAAAAAAGGTTTCTTATGATTTGTGGGTTACTCTACTGGTCCAAAAGTTATTCGAGGTCAACGTTGAAATGATATTGACTAAAACTTCTACTTTGACTTTTGGACCAGTAGAGTAACCCACAAATCATAGGAGACCTTTTTTGTAGAGCGTTAAATTTCCAATAACACTGTGCTACAAGAAAAAAAGCCCCGAGATAATTCCTTCAGATTCTTAAGTAAAATGACCTCCTGAATCCAAATATGACCTCCGTTTTCTCCCACCACGTGCCGTTTTCGGGGGGTAGCCCCCTACTTATTCCTTCCCCCCTTTTCGGGAAATTAAAGGGCCCCGAAAAATTTAGGAGGGTTGAAAGGAATTTTTTAGCCCTAACATTTCTTCAGAAGGTCTAGAGAAGTGAAAAGTAAAAAAAAAAACGTTAACATTTGGATCCAAGGGGGGGGGGGATGTGGGGGAGGATTTTGTCCCTTAAAATGCAAAAAAATCATTAAAAATGATCGATTTTTTCTGATTTTTCCCAATTTTTTTTTTTTTTTTGGTGGGGGAAAACGGAGGTCATATTTGGATTCAGGAGGTCATTTTACTTAAGAATCTGAAGGAATTTTCTCGGGGCCAGAAAAAAAGTTTCATTTTGTAGCACAGTGTAAGTTATGGACTTATCTAGGAATTGTTCCGTTGATGAGTTACAAAATTTTAAAGACACAAAAGAACTTTGCCCATTTAAAACTTTGGCTGCCGGGGTAATATTAATAGAGCTGAAATTTCGCAAGAATTTTTTTTATATATTTGGAACCGATTTAGGTCAATCGCCGAAAAAGTCGAAAATAAGGGCCACCTTAATATATACCGGGTATATATTTATATAGACCATATCATTTAAAAATTTATGAAATGATCTCCTAAAACATCCAATTAATATTTATTAACCATAAAAAAATAAAAATAATCCGAGAGTTGGTCGGTTTGTGCTACCTCTGGAAATTTGGTAATCTAACAACCCTAAATAGCTGAGTGCGGTGCTGTGGTCTAATCTTAGGGCACATCAAATAACAGGGCCCGCCCAAGGCAAGGTATCAATAGATCCATGGTTCAACTTCCAGCGGGATCAACTAATAATAATTCAATTAACCCTTAATGGCTTGGCAACCGAGAGAGATTTAATTTTACAATTAAAAGCCTTTGTTTCTTCATTTCCTTGCAATTGATTTTTTTTTTTTTTTTACAGGAAATGCTTGACCAAAAAGAACAAGAAGAGAAACCTCCTAACAACGATGATTCTTTATTAAATTGAATTAAATTCTAATTAATATATATATATATATTTTTATAAATTTTCTTTATCACTTTTCCTATTAATTATAAAAAAACTATTCAATGTAAATTTAAAATAATTAAAAATATTTTTTCTATTATACTGTATATTCAAATTGAATTTGGCGAGTTTGACTTTATAAAATATTAATAACACCGATAACATATAGCCTATACTGGGTAATAGAATAAATAAAAAAATCTTTAAAAGCAATTTTTTTCTCAAAAAAACCTCATTTTTTAAGCAAAAACTTATCAAAAAATCGTCATAGGCGAATAAAATTTTAAAAAATGGCTTTTACTATAAACACAAAAGTAAAATCAGTATTAATTCAATATTATATAATGTCTAAATTAGCTTGTTCCAAACTGGGAGGCGCGCCTCCCTAGGGAGCCGTGCACTAGTCTTACTGGAAGCGACCCAAAAAATCTGGTGTGACTGGTCGCACAGCACACAATTTTCTCTTACCTTCGGTAATTGAAAGTTGTGTTCTATGCTTGTCATACCAGATTCATATAAATTTTGTAAGAACCGATTCAAAATTTTAAGGGAATAAAGGGAATGCCTGAGCTTATAATAGTTTACAAAATTTTTATTTTTTATCGGGCTGCTTTATAATTTCATCTTTTTACAATTCCGTTTGAAGTATTTTGTTGTTGTTTAGAAGGATTAGCCGAGTCTTTTAGACAACGTTACTAGGGGGCACCACGTAGAGGTTCCTTCCATGGCCTCCAAAAAATTATCTTCATCTTCTTTTAAAGCTCTTCGATCCAGTGAGTAAATGGCCTTTACTCTAACAGCTTGTGGTCATTTAAAAAAAAATTTATTTTTCACTGTATCTTGAAAGTGGTAGAAAATAAAAAGAAAAATTCTTCGATCTACCAGTATTTTAATATTTGTAAATGATGTCCAAATGATTTATAGAAAAGTTTTTTGAATGAGGTGGCGAATAGCTGCAGATTAAGGAACTGGGGTTAAGGAATGTTAGCTCTCGTTCGTGTTCGAGAAATCTCCTCATCGGGATTGAAAGGTACGAGATGCGAGATCTCACCCTCCAGTAACAGACACAAATGAGTCAATTTTAATTCTTGAATGTTGGAATTTTTACGTGGATGAAATTTTCTTTTCTTGTAAGAAATTCAACTTCAGCAACTTCAATTCTCGACTTGTTTCATTTTTATCACAGGAAATAATTTGTAAAATGTATGAGTGGCGAATATAATTCTTTTCTGGGCGGTTTTTTGCTTGAGGACCGAAATTGTCAATTTTCTGAGATTTCATTCATGTTTTCTATATTTTAGATCATCTACAAGTTATCTGAAAAAATTTTTCTTTTAACTTATACGTAATATTCATTATCAAGGAGTCAAAAAAAATTCAAGACATAGGCAGCCAAAATTGTTTCTTTTTTTATTGCCGTTCCAGGCTGACGTTTCGGCCACTGGTCTAGGCCATCTTCAGAGCTAAAAATATATTTTCGTACATTTTATTATAACATGTTATTATGTTATTGTAGACCAGTGGCCGAAACGTCAGCCTGGAACGGCAATAAAAAAGAAACAATTTTGGCTGCCTGTCTTGAATTTTTTTTGACTCCTTAATAATAATACTTCCAGCCACAAAGACATACCTTATAATATTCAATCGAAATTATTTAAATGTATAATATTACAGAATAAGAGCATAAATTAAAATTTTGACTTCATTGCTTAAAGAAAAAGGCAAATGAAAAGATAAGAATTGATGGACTGTGAAGTCAAATACAACTTCTTCTGCATCGCTGGTTTTTTATATATTTATTATAAAGACAGATGTATAGTGAGCACATCTTCCGCCGCTCTTTTGGATAAATATTATTATTTATTTATGACAATGAGTCGCCCTAAAAAAAAAATGAATTAGTATTGACTCTAATCAGTTAATTATGAGAATATCAAGTTAGTGTACTATTTACCTTTCATTTGCGAGATTTTTTCTCACCCAAATGTTCACTAATAAACACCAAAAAAATTATCTCTTTTAATTTTCCGACAATAATTATTTACTTATGGAATATATTCAAATGTCTCAATTGTGTTATTAAACTTATCTGAAAAAAAATTTAAATTAGCCTTAATTCTAATCAGTTAATTTATAAGAATTTTGAATTAGTGTTCAAATTTATTTATGTTACCTTAAATTTTCCAAAAAATATTGAAAATTTTCTCTCTTCTCTCACTTTTTTACACTCACATAAACACTAAAAAATAAACACCAAAAAAGATATCTTCATCTACTACAACAAAAAGTGTATGTAGAAAATGAAATTAATAAAAAAAGAACAGCAAGAAGGTTTTAAATAATTAATTATCTCTTGCTTGCCGAATACAAATTATATATATATATATATATATATATTTGATGAATATATATATATTTTTAAACCGTAAATCAGGAGTCTGAGGAAATCATATCAGTGAGAATGAAGGTAAGAGATCCTACCTAGCCTAACACAAAATACGAAGACAATAGAGAGAGTATTTGTAACCCCGTCTCCACCATCAGATCAGTGGAGCCCTCGGGTTCCTAGCCTCAAGGATTGCAATTTGGACCCTCCAGGCTATTCCTGGAGAAACGGCAACCCTTCCCTGACTCGATTTACTCATAGAGCCACCTCAAACCCACCCTCAAAGATACAAAAACATCAGACTCCCGAGTGCGTCAACAAAATACGTTTTTTCGCAAAACACAAGAACACTTGGAACATGGGCTTCGATCTTTCAATTAGATCTGACCGCATCTCCTTATGAACCGTTCATGGGAGAAATCAACGAGAATATCTTTCATTTTAGCTCTGTTTGGATCCTAAATTAAAAGAACAAATCAAGGCATCCTAACAAAACGAACGAGCTAAAAGGCACCTGAAGCTAATAACAACAACTATCCAACAGAGGCATAAAATGAAAGTATTCACCTTGGTTTCTCCACTATTAGATCTGTGTAAGCTGAAAAGAAGAACATCCTAAAAAGCTAATCTAATCTACCCCCTTTAATGTTCTTGCACCATGCATAATACCTTTGTTCTGTTTACCTTCAGGAATCTGTAACAAAAAAGAAAAAAAAAGAAATTAAAATCAGATCATTTATATATTTTTGGATTTACCAGTATAAGGGTATGTTTAGAGTATAAAATATTCACCTCCTGAGGGGTTGACGGTCGCTCGAAGCTGCTTGCCTGGCACTCGTAGAGCTGATCCATTGAAGTTTCCTGGTACTTGTAGAGCTGATCCAGTTGATTGCACTAGTTGAACACTGAGCACTGAACACAATTGCACTGGAGAAACACAAACCTGCAAAAGAGAAATTGTTTAAGAATCTATTCCTTAGAGGTCTAGCAATCTAGGAAAAATAATTTTCCATTGAGATTTTATGAATGAAGTTTAAAGAAGTACGTCCCAGGGATTTATTTCCACCGGTCCTGGCCCTGTCTACATTCGATATTAGACAGGGGCGTTTTTAAGGGAGGGGGGTGGGGGGAAGGCCTAAAGGGGCCCGGGGCCCTCCGAAATTTTTCAAATCTATATAGACCTATATACGGATATATAGCCAATTTCTATATTTTTGTTATAAGAAAGTGCGTCGCATAAATAAAAGCAATAAAAAATGAAATATATTAATGAGAAGGGTGAATAAATAAGTCCGGAGCTGATATTCAGGCAATTTATTAGGGTTAAATCCCTCCACTATAGGTCAACGTTTCGGGGCTCAAACGGCTCCTTCTTCAGGACCTTAAAATTAACAAATAAAAAGTACATCTCGTTAAGTACATATATATTTTTTTTATAAGGATATTTATTTATTTATTTATTTATTTATATATACTGTGTTAAATTAAGAAGGAGCCGTATATATAAATAAAATAAAAAATAAATAAACGAATAAATAAATATCCTTATAAAAAAAAATATATGTAATCAACGAGATGTACTTTTTATTTGTTAATTTTAAGATCCTGAAGAAGGAGCCGTTTGAGCCCCGAAACGTTGACCTATAGCGGAGGGATTTAACCCTAATAAATTGCCTGAATATCAGCTCCGGACTTATTTATTCACCCTTCTCAATAATATCCACCAGGCTGCCCCTATCTTCATCAAATATATTAATAAATAAGCATTTTATAATAAAAGTTCCGGGGCTCATGCATATACGATATTTTTGGGTATGGGAGGAGGGAGATCTTTAATAATATGAGTTCGCCCTCCCCCCCTCCCCCACCCTACCGCCGAAAAAGTTCTATATGTGGCCGTCCACATGAAAAGGTACTAAATCTTCACCGGGGTCAAAATTGAGTTTTTATGCTTTCTGTGCAGTACGCTAATATTTTTAGAATATTTTTATCACTTTTTGTTTGGAAGATATGAATTTTTAAAATATTGGTTTTTGAAAAATCTAGTTTTGAGGAAAAATGAGTTTTTTCAAATTTTGTATATATAATAATACATCGATTCTGATGAATCGAATATTTTATCAAATAAGATGAAGAACTAGAGAATCTGGATCAGTAATAAAAAAGAAATCGATTTTTTAGAACTTTTTTTTAATCGGCTCTTCTGAAAATTTAGCCCAGTGAAGATTTGGTTCCTTTTTTATGTTGACGGTCACATATATACGCCTCTGATATTAGATGCATATAAATAGCCACCACGATTGAAGAAACCTTTTGATATCATGAAAAAGGGCGAGGAATGGACACCGAAACGTCTATAATGGATGAAATTCTAATAACAACAATTTGAATAGTAATATCGCATATATTAAATAATTTTATAGAGATTCAGTATATATTCTTTCACTTTTTATGTTGTTCACAAATTTCGATGCTTTTTATTAAGCAAATAGGGGCCTAATAAAAAATTATTTATTCTAATCTATGTTTGATCCTTATTTAACGAATGTATCTATAAGTGTAAATGTACTTACCAAAAAGTAGAAATTATAGGAATCCTGGGCCGGAGCGACACGGCCCTGTTGTCCCTGTCAAGCTCTCTCTGCCAGCTTTGTCTCAACTTGAGTCGAGAAGATAAGTGCAGCAGGTAACAACTAGAAAAAACAAGAAAAGAGAATTAGGAAAAATCTCCAACCCATACATATATATACACACACGACATAAAATATTTTTTGAATATTTGGCATAATTGGGAGAAAAAGCTCTATACCCAATGCTTTCCAATAGGGAAATCCTCGATCTTTCAAAAATATTTTTAGCCTCCCAATTTGGGGATTTTCCTGAGGTGTCCCTAATGTCCTCTAAAAGGGTGCAAAAAAAAATTTCATTCAAAGGGAAGTCGCTCAAACAGAGGGTGAAATACGGGCCAGAGCATTCTGCAATTATTTAGATATATATATCCTTTAAAATGTTTAATTTGTTAGTATTAAGAGATTAGATAATAAAATCATGCAGAATGGATTGGCATTGTAGGATTTTTCTTTGGTCAACGATACTAACTCAAAAGAGATGTCTAATCTAAGAAAATGCCTTATTATTCAAATTAGCGTTTTAACTAAAAAGTTTTTACCAAGAGGATAGTGACAAGAAAAGCATATCTACACGAAGACTTCAAAGTAACTTTATATGTGCTCAGTACAATTTTTGCCCCTTTTATTATTTCGGAATTTTATTTCTAAAATATATTCTTTTGTATAGTAAAAACCTTTTATTTTCATTCAAGGGACTGCAATTTCTGTTTTAGTGTACCATGCACCAGAGGTAACCAAACGGGGAATGAGTTTTTTTGTTAGGACTCCAAGGTTATTATGCCTTTAATTCGAAAGATCTTCCCCTCTATATATATATATTTTTTTAATGTTCTGGAAGGTTTCCGCGACCGGATGTATGCAAAGACAAGTTTTCTCGGGTTAAGTCGCGTGGGGTGCTGAGATTTACTCGACGTTTCGGCTCTCCTTTTGGAGCCATTTTCAAGAGAGAAGGAAGTTAGGAGGTAATGGTGGAGGGGGTTGTTTACGGGGTCGCAGTCTTCCTGGTCCCCAGGACAATTTGGTGGATGACTCAGAGGCGTGGATTGGTCTCTGAGAGCTGGAGGAAGGTTTGTTGTGTGTAATTGTGTTCGGTTTAGGTTGACTATGGGGCCTCAATCTGCCTACTCCCCAAGTCGGTGTATTGGTGGATGCCTCAGAGGTCTGGGTTTGTCTCTGAGGAATGGACAGTGGTCTCTTGAAAATGGCTCCAAAAAAGAGAGCTGAAACGTCGAGTAAATCTCAGCACCCCACGCGACTTAACCCGAGAAAACTTATCTTTGCATATGTATATATATATATATATATATATATATATATATATAAACTTAATGAATATCAAAAGAAATAATTAAATTTACCTTCAATAAATGTGATATCAGCTGAATTTAGGCGAGCGCAGAGACACGACAGGTCAGAGAAGCTGTCAAATGGACGACCAACTCTTCGACAATTAATCATTAATATCACAGAGTATATATTATATATATAGATGTACGTTTTAAGACTTTAATTTCTATCTAGGGCGTGTTCTTTGGGGTCAAAAAAATATTTCCGTTCCAACTCTAAAAGAAAAAGGAATAAATTTTGTTAATTAAATTATTTGAGTTTATTGTAATATTATACTTACGAAATAATCCAGTTGGTAAAGTACGGTGAATAATCCCCATCTAATTGAAGTTCCTCTCTCCTTTCTTGAGACGAACGCGAAATGCAAGGACTCTTCGGAAGGAATATAAGAAGGATAAAGGGTTGAGACATTGTCCCCGCCATTAAGGAAAGGCCAGGGCAGGATTCGCTACATCCTGAAGTAGGTCTGCCTTCTATAGGGATCATAGATGGGTTCTTACACGCTACCCAGCATTCAAGTCATGATTATAAGATAATCTGACGATTGACGGGATTAAAGTCAATTATATTTCCTTTGAATTGGTGAAAGAACTGAAAAAAAGAAAAAATTAATATTAAAACAGTGCTTTATAATTTTACAATAGATTGAAGGTAATTATTTCATATTTTAAATACCTGTTCATGTTCATGAAAGTTGTTTGGGTCGGTTAAACAATAAAGGTTGTTTTTTTGTAACAGGCCTCCACATCTCCCCTTATAGCCTGCCGAACCTCCCTCAGGACATAAATAAATTGCAAGATGTTTTAATCGATGAGACGTTTGCATCTTGACTTGAATCTTGATCGATCTGGAAATAAAAAGAATACGTATTTAATAAAAATATAGTTTAATAAATAAAATCAATTATACGAACTTACCAAATAAGAATTGAAAATTATTTTTTCGTCATAGTATAGATAGATTCAATTTTGATTGGCAAGGTCAAAAAAATGTCACTATATATTTTCAATAATTTTTCCAGCCAAAAAAATATTCATCTCTAAAAAAAAAAAGAAAAAATCATTAGAAATTTATTTTATTATAGTGTAAAGCTGTTTTCTAATAGTCTTGACTTATAATACTTACGAAAGAATCCAGTTGGTTATGCCCTGAAGACCTCGACGATCTCAGGCCCCCACTCCCACCCTAACCATCTAAAACAAAAGGAGAAATAAATGATTAGCTTATATCATTGATTTTTTTATGAAAAATATTGAAGATTTCATTAACTTACTCTGTAGACTGCTTCTTTCGGCTCAACGAGGGCTTCCCTAAAAACTAACCTAATCCCTATATAATACTATCTATGACCGTGGCGGCCATCTAAATCTAAAATGAAGATCCTCTTCTTTCTTGAGGCACACGCGAACGCGAACGCGAGCACTCCCGGAAGGCAGGTAAGCCTTCAATCACTAAAAACGAAACGGAAAGAACGCCCCCACAAACCCAAGGAAATAAAAGGAAAAGAAAGACACACACGCTAGATCAATTAATCTCTGCCCACCTGCCTGATATCATTTACTAGCGAGCTAAAAAGAAGCAGAGGTAATTGATCTGATAATCATTCACGAGTTAGGAAGGAAGCCCGGCCGATACAATACTGAAGATCCCCCTTGATTGCTCATCTCAGAAACAGAATGTCGTTGTTCAAGATGCATGCTGAAAAAAAAGAACCCTAAAAGCTAACAACATCCTATACGAACTCCTAACATCTTGAACATTAACTCACTCTGTCCTGAAACAACCAAGGCCCAGAACTCAGCACTGACGGACAAAGAGCCTCGGAGAAAGAGAAGAACACTCTTTCTCTCAAATGCGCGAAAGAAGAAAAGGATAGAGGAATTCTCCTAGTCCCCTTGGGCATTGGTCAAAGGCGAATTGAATCCTCACTGGGAGCCCTACCTAACTAAAGGGGAACAAGAACAACAACACCCTATGCCAGTATTGAGGAATCAACTCGCAATTGAACAACATCCAAGAGAACGTCAAAGAACTCCGACACAGATGGCCTAAACCCCCAAAAATATAATGCGTACCAATGCGTGAGCGTAGAGATTTTCTAAATGTTTAGCGCCCTCTATATAGAACCTATCTATTTCTAAATAATCTAATAAGTATTGCGTGTATTCTTAAACATTAATATATAGAAAAAGAGGCCCTATTTAATATTACCCCATACACGCAAAACTTAACTCCTAATAGCATCTAATAATAGCTAAAATAATAATACATGCACACTTGAATTGTCTCTGATGATGATGTTGATATCCATCGTTGGCTAATGAATGAACGAGAATACTGTGCATTATCCACCTTTTACCTTTGCACATTGACCATTCATCCATTCATTAACTTGAGTTTTCCTGATGAAATCTTCATTGGGTAGTGAAAAATAAAAACATACTCTAATAATCTTTAAAAGATTCGAATGAAATGTTAAATCTATGATATCAAATGAATTTAGAAAAGATTTTTAAATAAAAAAAAAAAAAATTAAATGAATTTTGAGAAAAAAAAAACTTTAATTTTTTTTTTTTTTTGAATTTAAAAGGCAGGGACTCTGAAATGGGAGAATTAAATGTATTAATAACATCCTATTCATGAACCTATGTCAAAATATCTAAAAATATTTAGGCCGAATTGAGAATTAAAATAAATTTTGAAAATCCTAAATCTATCTCACTCTACGCTCACGGAAATGTTCATACAGACTTTAAATATAGCTGCTGTACTCGATCAGCTGTAGAGGCTGCCTTGATGAGATCTCCCTGCATGTAGGCCACACCCCGCTGGCGATGTCCATTTGGAAGTTGCTCTGGAGAATGATGTCAATTCTCGAAGACGATTAGTCGACTGCTAAAACACAAAGGAAAAAATATAAATTAATTGTATATTTATTTTATTCGCTTCTAAGTCTAACTTTATTGATTTGAGATCTCAATGTGTATGTGTTTTTTGTGATTGAGTTAATAATATATTGTATCTTGTATTATTTAACGTTTAATTAAATATATTTAGGTTATTAATTCTAGTCCCTTATTCCCAAAATTATTTGATATTTAAATCCAAAACAAATTTCCAAATAGTTTTTACTTTTTAATTAAAAAGAATAAATAAATGATGATTTTTTTCTAATGTGAAAGGTAAGAAAATGAATTTATCAAAATCAATTAAAAATAAATAACTTGTAGTTGAATAAATATATAGGCTTAAATAAAAATAAATCTTATATATATATTATTGCAATATATATATATATATATATATATATATATCGGGACGAATGAATCCATCTTTTAATTAGATCATCTTGTCACTTTATATATATATATATATATATTTGGATCTACAGCTGACATTTGTTATTATAAAAATTGTTTCTATTATATTTTATTTGTTAAACTTTGGAGTCAAAAATCCTAGTTTAATTCTCTTCAAAGCAAATAATAAGTGTCTGTAACTAAATTGTACTTAAAAATCACACAATATGAGAACAACAGTTGAACAAATAAAATAAAAGAGAATTTTTTTTTTTATTATTTATTAAAGATGAGGAAATCAGCGGGATCCAATATATATAATCAGGAATGAAAGTTTGAAGAAAAATGCAGTAATTTTTCTTTAAAAATATATTCTTTCTTGACGTTTCGGCTTTGGTCAGCCATCCTCAAGACTGCTGTTGGTCTTCATATACATATATTTTGCATTGTATCCGGTATTAAAATTAATTTAGGATATAACATAGGGAAAAAAGTTTTCTGTTCAAGATCAAC
>JAKCPI010023898.1:0-43603 GCA_023213315.1 Euborellia annulipes | reverse complement strand
TAAAATAGTCCAAGATTTTAAAAATAATATCTTGATAAGATGTCTCTAACTCAATAAAATTCCTATTAAAGGTATCAACGCTTTCAACGTCTTTCACATCTTTTTACTCCAATTCTAAACTTGTTAAGATATTTTCCAAGCGATATTTCTACTCTGATTAGTATAACACACACTCACACGAAGAGAGGAGGTAAAAGAGCAGAGCAAAGGAGGAGGTGACTGCTCTGGGAATTCCAACCATGCAAGGTTTCCCTTCTCCTACGGTAATGGAAAGGTGTGCACTCTGACGGCCCGGGGGACAACTAACAACAACAACAACAACAACACAACCAGGATATGTTTGACAACAACAGGGCACGTGGGTTGAATAAACTTGAAAAAATGCAACATTATACTTGATTATTCGCTATTCATATTTTAATAAGAAGAATGTGCAGTTGTTTTCGGACTTTATTCTCTTTGATTAGAATCAGCAATTATTTCAAAAAATATGATAACTAAGTATTTGTACAGTGAGCGCCGCAATTACGTCCCCACCTGGGGTATATTATATATATTCTAATGATTGAAAAGGAAAAATAAAATCTAGTACAGATGATTTTATTTTATTGTGGCGCTTACTGTACAATATTCATGATGTAGGTAGGCTCAACGAAATTTTTGTTAAGGGGGTTCAGAAGCGACGCCTAAACGTACTTAAAAAAAAACTAGACTATTATAAGAAATTTTACAACGCGTTTTTTTTTTAAATGAATTAAATTCATAAGAGATTATTGGGACATCGAGCTATAATTTTTTTAATGACTTAATAAAAAATTATCGTAATTAATTTTTTTGTTATCAAGCAAATACAAAAAAACAATCTGTCCCAATAATCTTTAATTTTTTTTAAATTTAAAAATGAATTTATTGTTATTATTAATCACATATTAATTAAGAAATTTTTAAAATAAGCTTAGATGATTTATTTAAAAACCAACTGTCAAATTAGTTCAGCATTCTTGCAATAGATGGCAGGCTAGTCTAACAGCCGATATAGTATTAGCCTATATCTCGCCTATATTTATATATTTTTATGCTTTTATAAAAGATACATAATATATAATAACATTTATTGTTAAAAGATCAATGAAAATCAGCCAAATGCATTAAATATTATTAGCTACCATTCTGACATCTCTTGGCATATTTTTGAATTACTTGATTTTTTGGGCATACTTTTTATGACACACTACGCCATCTTAGCGCGAAAAACATGCGTAACACCTTCGGTCCTATTCCGCCTTAAAGAATAAAAAGTTAATTTTGATATTTCAAGCAACATCCATGAGCAAAATCGATTCGGTTCAATTCGATCAATTTCGTTAGTTTAGATTGAGAATTCAATTTTTTGATTTTTTTTTTTTTGAAATTCCAACATGTCATTCGTTAAAGCGAAATTTCATAACTCATCGGGCAATGTTTATAAAAATGGCAAGATTGGTGGTAAAAGCAAGTTAAAAATAAAAGTGGTTTTAAATATTTTTGCTCTTTATCGCTGAGCACACAACTTTCTCTTACTCTTCGGGAATCGAAAGTTGATTACTGTGCTGTAACACCAGATTTATTGTGTCGAGATATATTTAGTTTCCCATCAGTGTTGGATTACCCATTAGACGAAGTAGGCGATCGCTTATAGGCCCAACGTTTTTAGGGGTCACTCTTTTTCGGCCTCTGAGGTCATTTAGACTCCGTCCTATTTATTTCAATTGATTGGTAACCAATTCATTGGAAAATTAATTTTTGTCGAGGATGCGAACCCGGAACCTCTATTTAATGACACCTGTATGATTTTGTTTTGATTTTTCTTTCCAAAATTAACGAAAAATGTCTTTTTCTTCTGTGATTATTTCAAAAACTATTCAGTTTTCGGAAAAATATCAAAGAATAAAAACTTTTTAAAATTGAGTATTTTATCATAATATAACAAAGAAATTGAAAATTTCGAAATTTCTGAAAAAGCTTATTAGGTAAAGTACTACTTCCAAGTGACGTATTTACTCCAAAAGTTGATAGAAATCTACAATTTTAGTGTAAGGAGCATATACCAAATTTCATCGACCCCAGACGTAATTCCAGAAGAATATACGAGAAAGTCTCGGGGAAGTCATTCCCCATATTTTTAAATGCCATCTGCTTCTATGAACATTTCATCTCTTTTAATGGGCCTTAAAATTTCTCCTAAACAAGAGAGCTGCATTGTAATCAAAATCTATTTAAAAAGAAGAATTAAAACACAATTCATGCATTTTAATGTTTCTTATTTATTTGGATGTGATCCATGAATTTCTCCCAAGAATTCTTTTAATATATTTATTTATATCACTTGGTGCATAAGTAATAAAAAAATTCTAAGTCTCATTAACGTCATATTGTGTGACTTGATTGTGAGAGATACACCCCCCCCCCCCTCTTAAAAGAGATATGTAGATGTATATGGGTCATTCCATGCCAAGGGCGGATACAAGGGGGGCTAAAGGGGGTAAATACCCTCCCGAGATTTGAAAAAATACCTTTTTTTTCGCAAAAAAATATATTTTTAACGTAAAATTTTAAAAATCAACACTTAAAAATTTGATTTGTATTTATATTCCCACGAAAATACCAGGTTCCGCAAAAGAGTGAAATTTTCCGCGAACGGCGCATGAAAAATTTTTTGGTTCCGCGGGTGGGAAAAATTTTTGGTTCCGCGAACGGCACATGAAAAAATTTTTGGTTCCGCAAAATCCAAATTTTGGTTCCGCGAAAAACAAAATTTTTCGTAGAAAAATTTTTTGAGAACAGGCCCCCCGAAAAAAATTTCTATATACGCCCCTGGTGCTGTGCGACGAGTCGCACCAGATTTCCCCCCCCCCGAGAAACACCTTCTGGATCCGCCCTTGTTCCATGCCAAATCGACAATTTTTTTCCTGACCCCCGCGGATTTCGCTGAAAATTTCCTATCTTTTTTCTACCCCTTAAAAGACATTTTTGAGAATTTTTTCAAATTTTTTTACCCAACTAAAAAAAAGTTATGGATTTTTGAAAAAAACTGCTCTTTTTTTTGCAAATAACTATAGCTTATTTTAAAATTGATATTTCGGAACCCCGCAAGGCTATACAAATTTTGTTTTTTAATGTAGTTTTCAGAAAAAAATACAAAAATTATTTCAGAAGCCCGGATATAAATATTTCAGTTTTTTTGAAAAAACCCTAATTTTATTTCGACCATATATTTTTTTTTTTTTAACTCAAAAAAAACTTCAACTAATTCTACAATTATCCCTCCTAATTTCAAGATGTGCCAACGATCGCTTTTAATTTTTTTTTTTTTTTTTTTTTTGTTATAAAAAAATTTTTCTTGCAATTTGTGCCGCCGACTGTACTGATTTGAAATTATGCTCTAGTTAAATATTTTGTCGTGCTTAGATAATTACCGTAGTTTTTTTTTTTTATAGTATAAAAATGCAAAAAAAAAGAGTCTGTTGCTTATTGAGCTGCTGCAGCCGCCGCTGCTGCTGCTGCTCTAACGGTGAGGGCCCCTCCTTAAGAAAGCAGGTCGGCCAGCGGGCGTTCACTCAGACCGCAAGAAAAAATTTGATCACAGGCCAAAGACATGCGATGTTGTTGCTTTTAATTCCAACGCTCGAGGTATGGAATGAAAAAAATTTCAGACTTTAATTGACCCAGGATCCCTTTTGGGCCCCCGTGCAAAAAAAAATTGCCCTCCCTCTCAGCCCATTCATTGATTTATTTGAAGGCACAAAATGTACTCAATAAAAACCTTGTTCGTTAAAATATAGGAAAATAAATCAAAATGTAACGTAAATGTACTTATAAATTGGTCAACTTGACTGGCCGGCTTATTAAAAATTAAACTGTAAAGTATTATTGTTGTAGTAGGGCCTATGTAGTATTCTTTGATTTATTCGATTTTATCACTACGCTTATTCAGGTCTATTCTCTAAAAACAGACGTTAAAATTTAAAATCAACAAATGGGTGTTAAAAAGTAATATAAAAACAATCAGCGTTAAAAAATGCTATTCTCTAAACAAAGGGACGTTATCATGTTTTTTTTTTAACATTTACACTTTTTTTCTCATTCACTCACACATACACACAGTCTTTTCGGCATCTTAGGCCATTTAAGACTTTTAACGATACTCGTATGTTTAATATATCTATTTGGGGGTCCAGGCTATTTAAGCCATTTGGTATCCAAATGCCTTAAATAAAATCATTGGACTGCCTAGGCCCGAACCCGCGACGTTTGGTATAGACGCTACCAACTACTCCAAGTCCCGGGGCGACGTTAACATGTTGCTTTTATTTCAAAGCTATCAAAATCATAACCTTACTTTTTAGGTTAAGGACGCCATATTTATTTTAAACACGACGTTAAAATATTAAAGCCACCCCTAGACATTGCATTAATTTTTAACACTATTTATAAAATGTTAACGCTTTGGCTTTACATTTTTGTTTACAGTATAGCTATTTGAGGCAAGGAAGTGATTTTGAATAGCATTTTTTTAATGCTTACATTACTTTTTAACACCCATTTGTTTATTGAAGTTATACTTCTTTTGGCGCGTTTTGATGAGATTGATGAGGGTGAATTTGTGAAAACGAGATGATGAAGTTATATTTGACAAAACGTGTTGTTGTTATTTTCAAATCCAAAAATTAAATTATTAATTAATAATAATAATAATTTTGTGTTTGTGTTTAATTCCTATTTTCCCCCACCCCCGCCCATTTCTAATGGCATTTCGTAGATATTTAAAGAGTTGTTTATTTCAAAAATAAACTTTGTACAATTTTTAACGTTTTTAATTAAAATGATAATATATATTAAATTTTAATTTCCGAATTGTGTTTTTTTATTGTCAATCAGATTAGTTATTTAAGAGACTATCATCTGAGAATTAATACACATGGCAACTTTCAAACCATGTTGATCCACCGGTTCTCGTCTGATCACCGAAGTTAAGCAACATTGGGCATGGTTAGTACTTGGATGGGTGACCGCCTGGGAACACCATGTGAAGTTGTCTCATTTTTTATTTTTTATTTTTATTTAAATCACAATAATTTTTAATCAAATGTTCATCCGATGTTGGTCATATTGATTTTTTTTCTTTTACAATTCCCAAATAATCGTAATTAGTATCTTCCAGTAGGGTGGAATTCTTAGATTCTCAAAGCGCGCCCCACCCTTTTATTTTAAATCCTAAATATTTAACAATATTAACAACAAAAATGATATTATTTAGTTTAATAAAAGCATTTTTTGAAGTTATACTACTTTTGGCGCGTTTTTGTGAGAGTGAACTTGTGAAAACGACATGATGAAGTTACGGATACACGGATCGGCCCCTGCATAAAAAAGTAGACGACATGCTCTTTTTTTCGAAACAGCGCAGTTACTAAAGAACAAGTCAAGTCAGTTACGGAAATGTCCCGGATTATTTCGAAAGAGGAGATATTTTGACATGACGCATCGTGTGGTACGGGAGATGGAGAGAGAAAATAAAAAATAAAATAGGTTGTTGCATTTTGCACCTCTCTCAAAATTAAATATTTCTTTAGTGAAATGTTTGAATGACTCATCGACAGAAGCGATAGAGAGGAGAAAAAAAATGAGGAAAAATATTATTCACCTGACCTGCCGAAAGGCATTAGCATTAGAATTCTTGTGTGCCAAAGATTGATTGGATTCATTCACAAACACAAAAAAAAATTTTTTTTAACAAGTCTGAGCGGCAAAAGGGAAAGAGGAAGGAAAGTACCAATTA
Source organism: Euborellia annulipes (assembly GCA_023213315.1). Taxonomy (NCBI): domain Eukaryota; kingdom Metazoa; phylum Arthropoda; class Insecta; order Dermaptera; family Anisolabididae; genus Euborellia; species Euborellia annulipes. The sequence goes on along the minus strand of JAKCPI010023898.1, from coordinate 37,785 downwards.
TGTTAACTAACTCGCTAACCTTTTCTCAAAACTTCACAAATTACAAAAAAAAAAAGACTCTTTATTAATCTCGACTCAACAAAATACACTTTCATTCCTGATAATCAATAAACAACGACTCACAACCAAAGTCTCAACAATCCCCTCTTTGATCCACCTCCCTTATCCCCTGACGTCACCATCTCTTCTCTCTTCTTACAAATGTTATAGCGAGTTGGCATTATTTCCATTTATGATTTATAAGTCAAATAACATCGTAGAAAGGATTAATTAAAAGTGAGGATGCAGTCAATAATAAAAAGCATCTATTTTGTTAACACTCTTCCGGAACGTTTCGACTATGACCAACAGAGTCACAAGTACTTCCTCTCGATCGTTGAATTTTTCCCATTTAAATAACATTATTTTTTAATTGTTATAGTTCAGTTCGGCTTTATGATTTTTCACGAAATCTATAGTGTATTAGACACTCTTTAAAATGTGTGTTATTTTATTGTTACTTGAACCATTTTGTTGGTGCTGTCTCCGAAGTGCTATTTCCATAAAATTGTCATATTATCTTTGTTATTAACAAAACGGGTGAAGATATAATAAAGAAAACTTGCAGGAAATTAAATTTTCTACAAAAAATGTCCTACGAAATATTTAGTTCAAGTGCATTCATTATTCATAAGATATATTCAGTATAATGTATTTAAAAAATATAACAACTTTAAATTTAATGAATTTTTCAATTATCAAAGGTGCCCGTCTCGAAAAGCCGTTAGAAGACGACTCAGTACCGAGTTAGTCTAGGCGGCAAGAGATGGCGTTAATTTTTCCCCTAGGAATACAAAGGGATTTATGCCATTTCATTTGAAAGATTCCAGCTAATTAATTAAGGCTAAAAAATTAATTATTTTTTAACTCAATGATTACTAATTTAATTATCTACAAGTTATAGAGCGAATTTTTTAAAAAATATCTTTTATTTAATGCGATTAATCTAAAAAAAAAAATCTGGTGTGACTGGCGCACAGCACACAACTTTCTCTTACCTTCGGTAATCGAAAGTTGTGTACTGTGCTTGTCTCACCAGATTTTTTGTGTCGACATGTATTTAGTTTCCGACAGTAGGGTACATTCGATTTTCAAGATGTAAAATTTATAAGTATGGCAAAATATTTATATGTTGTTACCATGGCAACAATTTCTCATATCTTTTCTATGGAGTACAAGAGTAAAGTGGTCTTCAGAAGATTTCAATCACAAAATGAGAATATACATTTTATAGAGAATCTAAAAAATAATTGATTTTTGAATTTAAAAAAAAATCGTTGGAGCAAATTTTGAGAAAATCGAAAAAAACTGAAAAAGTGCATCAGTAAAGTACTAGTACTTTTTGGTCGATTTTGTTCAAAAGCTTCGTGTCACGTCCCATGGGAATGCCTAACTTAAATATAAAATTTCAACTTCCTAGCTCTTCTCGTTCTTGAGATATTTTGTTCACAGACAGACAGACAGACAGACAGACAGACAGACAGACAGACAGACCATGTCGCGAAAACCACTTTTTTGGATTCAGGGGACCTCAAAACGTGTATATCCATCAAAATCTCGACATCGAATTTTTGACATGAATCCAATACTTTCTCTCTCTAAATATATTAACATATATATAGAGGTAAGAGAAAGTAAAAAATTATTTTTCCGAAAATCCAAAAAGGGCTTCTATAAGTTGTAGATATTTTAAATAACTTTAATTAAAAAAAAAAAAAATTGAGGTCGATAGCTTCAAAATTGTGGCCGCAATCTTCCAAAAATTAGCACCCCGAGACGCGCACCTTAAACTAAATATATCTTTTTAAAAGTTCAGGAAATTCCGAATGAGCAACGCAGCTAGTCGTTTTTTCAATTTTAATTTAACATAAAGTGCCAGGGCCAACGTTTTGGTCACATATAGGACCATCATCAGTGCTAAAATATAATAGATAAAATCAAACACTGATGACAAATTCTTTTTAGTTGCACTATTACATAATTTATTATGAAATTATAAAATATATCTTGGGAATAACGCACTTGAGCTAAATATTTCATAAAACATTTGCACTGCTAGAGTGGATGATACTTTTGGCTGTTACAGATAATACATATATCAATCATCGCTGAAAACTTTTGATCTTTAGATAGCATAGAAACCCATCCCAGGAGGAGAGTCTGTCTGTCTGGCCGTTTTGACTTGACAAACTCACTTATTAAAATAGAATTAATTATGCAAACATTGACATAATTTTTATTTTCGAGAGTCCTCTACTCCATGTATTAATATCTTGTTAAGTGATTCAACAATCACTTCACCTTTTACTTTCTCTTACCTCTATATATATGTTAATATATATATAGAGAGAGAAAGTATTGGATTCATGTCAAAAATTCGATGTCGAGATTTTTATGGATATACACGTTTTGTGGTTCCCTGAATCCAAAAAATTGGTTTTCGCGACATGGTCTGTCTGTGAACAAATTATCTCAAGAACGGAAAAAGCTAGGAGGTTGAAATTTTATATTTAAGTTAGACACCCACCTGGGACGTGACACGAAGCTTTTGAACAAAATCGGCCAAAGAGTACTAGTACTTTACTGATGTACTTTTTTAGTTTTTTTTCGATTTTCTCAAAATTCGTTCAAACGATTTTGATTAAAATTCAAAAATTAATTATTTTTTAGATTCTCTTTAAAATGTATATTCTCATTTTGCCATTGAAATCTTTTGAAGCACACTTTACTCTTGTACTCCATAGAGAAGATAAGAGAAATAATGCCATGGTAATAAAATATAAATATTTCCCTATGTTTATAAATTTTACATCTTGAATTCGAATTCTAATGTTCCGTAATGTTGGAAACTAAATACGCCTATGTAGACTAGAGTCGGACCGAAACAAGATTTTCAGTCGAAACCGAATTTTGGCTTCAATTTTAGTTTCGACCGAAATCGAAACTTGTTTTAAAGTTTTTCTTAAAATTTCCCATACAAAATTCATCTTTTTTTTTTTAGTAAAATTTCCAATTTTTGCTCTTGCGAAAATCATTTGACCTTTTTTTTAAGTGCGAATTTCACTCGAGGTTTTTTTTTTTTAGTATACGAGCATAATCCCATCTTTTCAAACTCAGGTTTCGGTCAGGACGAAGTTTCGGCTGAAATTTGGCCGAAACTGGCCGAATCCGAAACTTATGTCGGTTCCTAAGGTCACACAAAAAATCTGGTGCCACGAGTCACACCAAATTTTTTGTTTCTCTGTTGATGTAGCCTATATATTTATTGAATGCCCCCCTGTTGATAAGTTTGCCCCACCCCCGCCCCCCCCCCACTGAGAATAGCTAGCGCCGTCACTGAGCGAATGAAGAGAAAGTTGTGTTCTGTGCGACCAGTCACACCACATTTTCTTTTAAGTTAATTAATTTGATAATTATTGGGAAAAAACAAGAGATTTTTTCTTATATAGAGCTTTATATAGAAAAACAAACGAATGAATAAAGAATTTCAAGATTTCCAAAAGTCCTTCCAAAAAACAAAAAGAAATTTTTAAATCAATATAAACAAACAAAAAATGAAGTGTCATTGATTATTTATTTATTTATTTTTTATTCAATTTTAATATAACCTTGCATTGCAGGCAAGTGACTAACTACGTAATGTACTAATAATTGATAACAAACAGCTATTCATTTTGAATCATATGACCGTTATAGTTAGAAAAGACACTTGTGACATAAGTAACCAATTGATAACACACACACACACACACATACAAAGTGACATTTTTGAAAATGTTTTTAGTGTAGAATGAATTGATTAGATCTTCTTCTTAGGATCAGCAAAAGGACGCAATTAATTTCTCGTGATCCTTGCCTTTGACACATGATGGTGTCGGGCGCAAATAGTGCTAACACATATATATATAGTCTAGAGTTCTGAGATATTTCAATTCAGGGGCGTATATATAAATTTTTTTCGTGGGGGGGGGGGGGGGGGCTGAACTCAAAAATTTTACTGCGGAAAATTTTTTTTTTTTAAGAATCTAATTTTTTTTTCACAGGAAATTTTTACTTTCTCTTACCTATGTATATATGTAATATATATATAGAGAGAAAGTATTGGATTCATGTCAAAAATTCGATGTCGAGATTTTGATGGATCTTCACGTTTTGAGGTCCCCTGAATCCAAAAAAGTGGTTTTCGCGACATGGTCTGTCTGTGTGTCTGTGTGTGTGGGTGTGTGTGTGGGTGTGTGTGTGGGTGTGTGTTCAATTTTAAGCATGAAGGAATTGAGCTACGAGGTTGAAATTTTATATTTAAGTTAAACACCCCCCGGGACCGGAAAAATAAGCTTTTAATCAAAATCGGCCAAAGATTACTAGTACTTTACTGATGTACTTTTTTCAGTTTTTTTCGATTTTCTCAAAATTTGCTCCAACGATTTTTTTTTAAATTCAAAAATCGATTATTTTTTAGATGCTCTTTAAAATGTATATTCTCATTTTGCAATTGAAATCTTCTGAAGACCACTTTACTCTTGTATTTCATAGGGAAGATAGGAGAAATGGTTGCCATGGTAACAAAATATAAATATTTTCCCACACTTATAAATTTTACATCTGAATTCATATGTTCTGTACTATCGGGAACTAAATATATATCGACACAAAAAATCTGGTGTGACAAGCACAGTACACAACTTTCTATTACCGAAGGTAAGAGAAGTTGTGTGGTATGCCCCAGTCACACCAGATTTTTCTTTTGCAGAACCAAAGTTTTCCATCCTGCGGAAAAATTTGTTGCGCTGATGTCTGTATATCCCTATATGACCTTTTCTCAGACCAAATCTGATTTTGAATCAACATTAAAGTTTTTCTGATTTAATTTTTATTAGATTATATATCATTTTTTTCAATTGTCAAAAATACTTAATTATGCAGATATTCATAAATTATCTCCCTAAAAATATGACTAATTTAGAGAAAAAAAATAAAATATAAAAAATTATTTTTACAAAATTCTCTATGTCGATTTATATTTTAAATAATCTTCAATCCCTTGACCCCATGATTGAAAAATTTCTAATCCAATTATATTCAAAAATCTTCAATCTCTTTATATTTAATACTAACATAGAACTTTTTAAATCACATTCATCAATTTTAAATATATTAATATTTTAAAATTAAATACAAAGTGATATCAAAATTTCTGAATAAATATTGACAAAATCAAATATAATAATGAAATAGACTTAATATTACCCACTTCAACCTAACCTAACCTAATATTATTTATTTTTTCTTTTCGAATCCACTGACCCTCATCCTCATCTTCATTTTCATTATCAGGAATAATATCAAAAATAAATTTTGACGTCTACGAATTCAGAGAAATTTTCTCATTTTCAAAAAAAAAATGATTTTTGTTTATTTAAGGAAAAATATATATAATATATAAAACTTTTTGTTAAAATCACACTGGTAAACTCAATTAAATCTATATTAAGCCCTTTTATACTGCAACCTCATCAATTTCGGCCCCACAGTCCATGATTATTTACCATTTGGATTCCAATGTTAATAAAACCTGGACCCCAATAATAATAAATTAATAATACGTTTCGAAAGTCTTATATTTCCTAATTCCGAAAACTTTATGTGTTATTTTAGAAAAAAGTGGATGTAAAAAAAAAAAAAAAACGTATTTTAGAAAAAATATATATATATAATATATATATATATATATATATATATATATATATATATATATATGTTCATAGAAAAAGATAGAAAACATTATAGAATTAGGCTAAAGAAAGTAAAAAATGAATTATAATCTATGAAATTTTTGTAGGTTATGAAATACTTGTATTAAATTTCAACAAATGGAATATAGTAAAGGATTGAATATATAAATTTGAAACAAATAAAATTAATATTTTCTTGAGTTTATATTAAATACCTCTAAACAATAGCATCCGGTGTTCATAATTGAAAATACTTAGGGCATAAACGCAACAATATATCTCAAGCGTAGTTGTTTACGATGTCTTGCACTTGACGCATAAATGAAAAATTGTTCTTTTCAAATTAAGTATTACGAAACAACATGTTAAGTACATAAATCATTATTGAAAAATGTAAAATCCTGCATTGAAATATTGTAAAAATAATTTTATGCTTTTTACATTAAAAATAAATTTTTTAGACATATTTCATAAAAATACTATTAATTAAGCATTTGAAACAATATTCCACGCTTAACTCAATTTTGAATTTTTGGTCTTTGACACACCATTGAAAACAGGGTCATATATGTATATGTTTTTGGGAGATTTCGGGGGGGGGGGGGGGCCCGGGGATGAGTTTTTAGCTAAAGATTTCACCATTTATTTTTTTCCTATCATTTTATTTTACCGCGCTGCGGTAAATTCTAATTTGAAAGTTTAAACCCCTGTAGATTCCGAACGGCTAATCAGATCAGACTAAATGGGATGTCATTTGGTGCAGAAAGAAAACCTCTAATAGAATAAATAAAAAAATCCCGAGTAATTAACTCCAAAATTAGTTTTTTCTCGAAAAACCTCATTTTTTAGGCATAAGTCGCCCTTAATGGATAAAAGTTTGGCCACACTCTGTCATATATTGTTTCAATGAAAATGTTTGAACATGTTTATTAATGGGAACAAAGTACTAGTAAAAAAAAAAAAATACTTTATCTCTTTATATTTCAATATAGGTAAGAGAAAAAAAATTTTTTTAAAGTGAAGCAAAAGACGTTGTCACGTTAAAAAGCCACCGGCTGTGTAGAAGACACAGCCAACACCTAATTTTTTTTTTCATATTTTGGAGATGCTGTTGTCAAACGTTCGATTGTCGTTTTCCAAACATAAGAATTTAAAGATGTATGCGCCATCATTTGTTGACCGGGTCATGTAGATGGGGGCCGTTTTCACTCTCAACTTTGCCTTCAGCAATTAGTTTATTTATAGATATTTCGATCCTCAGTAAAATCAACAGATGTTTTGAAAATCGTTAATTTCTGGAAGATCCGAATCCCTACCAGCTTCTGTTGTTATCTTGTAGCCTACATTTGTCGATTTGCAAATTCCATTCGCATTCTACTTTCAGCCTCCTTTATCAGATATTAATGAACCGTGATATATTTAAAAAATCTGGTGTGACTGGCGCACAGCACACAACTTTCTCTTACCTTCGGTAATCGAAAGTTGTGTTCTGTGCTTGTCTCACCACATTTTTTGTGTCGACATATATTCAGTTTCCGACAGTACGGAACATTCGAATTTCAAGATGTAAAATTTATAAACATGGGAAAATTTTGTTACCCTGGCAACCATTTCTCCTATCTTTCCCTATGAAGTACAAGAGTAAAGTGGTCTTCAGAAGATTTCAATTGCCAAATGAGAATATACATTTTAAAGAGCATCTAAAAAATAATTGATTTTTGAATTTTAATCAAAATCGTTTGAGCGAATTTTGAGAAAATCGAAAAAAAAACTGAAAAAGTACATCAGTAAAGTGTGCCTAACTTAAATATAAAATTTCAACCTCCTAACTCCTTTCGTTCTTGAGATATTTTGTCCACAGACAAACAGACAGACAGACAGACCATGTCGCGAAAACCATTTTTTGAATTCAGGGGACCTCAAAACGTGTATTTCCATCAAAATCTCGTCATCGAATTTTTGACATGAAACCAATACTTTCTCTCTCTATATATTAACATATATAGAGGTAAGAGAAAGTAAAATTGATAATATTTTTGCGTACATGGCCTTCGAAGCTTCTACTTGATCGTTTCTTTTTCATGGAATAATTAAGAAGAGGGAATCCATTGGAAAGAGATATTTCTTATCGGCTATTTCCTTTAAAAAAGGAAGTAGAATTTTTTTTTTTTTTTTTTGATATAGGCTTTATGCACAATGCAATTTAAATATGAAGATGTGCAATTGGATTAGGTGAAAATAACTATACGTTAAGTTATTTTTTATTGAAATTATGGATAGGCGCGGAGCACGTCGATGTCACTTTACGAATGACATTTTTCCAAATTATTTTGCCTTCTTCAAAGATCTTTTGTGTTTTCCTTCTTTCTCAATTAAATAAATCCTATTATCGAGACTACTCTATCTTTATTTGTTGCATTAGCTAAACAAAAAAATAAGGTGTAATTAACGCACCATTGAAAGTTGTCACACCAGATTTTTTGTGTCGAGATATATTTAGTTTCCGATAGCACCTTAGTTTCAAACTTGCATTTTAAATGTTGACTGCTTCAAATAAACTATGGTTATTTTTCAAAATTTTAATCTCATATTTGGACATTTTATACACAATATAGAATCGTAAATAAATACAAAATTTCATAAGAATTGGAAACAAAAATTTTAAATGCGTAAAAAGTTCCAAAGGGGACCCCCTTTTGAATCGAAATTAACATACAAATCCCCATATGGGGATTTAACATTGGCTCTATGGAAGGAAGAGCCGGAAAATGAATTTGAAAAATCTGAAATACTACATCAGTAAAGTGTAGTGTACTTCAAACAATTTTCACGAAAAATATTACTGATATTTAAAGAGCATCTAAAAAATAGTTGATTTATGAATTTTAATCAAAATCGTTAGAGCGAATTTTGAGAAAACTGAAAACTTTTTTGCCGAATTTTTTAATCCAATATATTTACTTTCTCTCTAACTAGATAAGAGAAAGTAAAAGGATTTTTTAATGAATTGATGCATTTCATTATCTATACCGTAGATTATTTCGTAAACATGCCTATGAATCATTATTAATATTATCTCACCGATTAAAATGAAGAAAATATCCATTTAAATTTTTTAAAGAAATTTTTAATCATGAGTCATAATGCAAAAAATAAAACACCAAGAAAATAAAAATCCTATAACTACTGTAGTAATAATGAATTGAATAATTCGTTTCGTTGATGAGGTTGACAATTAATAATCACAATTTGCAGCTACTCTCATCGGACCAAGGTGTAGTTAGGTTATTTAGGGAAAATTAAAATTATAAAAAAATTTTAATTTTCCCTAAATAACCTAACCACACCATGGTCCGATGAGAGTAGCTGCAAATTGTGATTATTAGTAATAATGAAGTTTGGAAAATAAGAAGCGCTCAATGACCCTTTGGTTAGTACAATACAACGGTGTTCTTTTTCTGCGGACCCTAAACAGCGAATGGAACGTCCCTCGTGAGCAATCTTAATCTGTATTTGAAAAATTATGAAATAAAATTCAAATCCCTAAATGGCCTCAGTAGTTGAAAGGATTAAAAAAAAAATTATTGAAATGAAATTTATTTTATTATATGAAATAAATTTTGGTTGCTCAGAGGTTGAATTCTTCCCACTTGATCCTGAGGATGTAACCGAAACGTCGACAGCATACAACTTTCTCTTACCTTCGGTAATCGAAAGTTGTGTACTGTGCTTGTCACACCAGATTTTTTGTGTCGACATATATTTAGTTCCCGACAGTACGGAACATTTGAATTCAAGATGTACAATTTATAAGTATGGGAAAATATTTATATTTTGTTACCATGGCAACCATTTCTCCTATCTTTTCTATGAAATACAAGAGTAAAGTGGTCTTCAGAAGATTTCAATTGCAAAATGAGAATATACATTTTAAAGAGAATCTAAAAAATAATTGATTTTTGAATTTAAAAAAAAAAATCGTTGGAGCAAATTTTGAGAAAATCGAAAAAAACTGAAAAAGTGACATCACTAAAGTACTAGTACTTTTTGACTGATTTTGTTAAAAAGCTTCGTGTCACATTCCAGGGTGGTGCCTAACTTAAATATAAATTGTCAACTTCCTAGCTCCCTTCATTCTTGAGATATTTTGTTCACAGACAGACACACACACAGACAGACCATGTCGCGAAAACCACTTTTTTGGATTCAGGGGACCTCAAAACGTGTAAATCCATCAAAATCTTTGACATAAATGCAATACTTTCTCTCTATATATTAACATATATAGAGGTAAGAGAAAGTAAAATTAGCCTATATTTTAAATTTAGCGTAATCGCCCTATTTCATCACACTTCTACAGTATGTACACAATTCGTCTGTCTGTCTCCCCTGTGTATCTCCACAGCTAAAAGAGATTTTGAAACGAAATTTTATATATTCCCAGAATAAAAAATATTGAAGGTGCATCCAAGGCGAAGTGCTAGCCCCCGATTTTTTTAAGCAAATATTTTGCTCCATTCATCTTTTGAGAGAGAATATCTTGTCTTGCTTGACTCGATGTTTATTATATGATTTTGTTTAGAATAGAGAAAAAAAAACTGTTATTTTGATTGTATCACTCACGCATATGCTATGAATCCCGTAAGGCATTCTCTCTTAGAATTTGAAACATTATTTGTTAGTTTCAGTTCACGGATACTGGGCCAGTAATTTCTAATCTTCAATTGTCTTAATCGGCACTTTGGTATCAAATTGGTTGGCTACGTTTCGATTTTTTTAATAAGTGTTTAAATTCTTTAACTGCTGTCTGAGCAGTACTTTACATCAAATGAAGATAGTAAAAATTGGTCGATTCGTAGATAGCCATAAAAGATAAAAAGTTTTTCCGACTTGGTATCTGAATGCTGTCAGAAAGATGGTAAAAAAATAGTGGCAAGGGCAATACTTTGAATAAAAGGTTATGTGCCGTTCTTTCACATTAAATCCCTAATTTTTTTTATAAAAACCGGCAAAAACTTATTTGTAATCTCAATATAACTAACCGAAACAAACAGCGGCTGTATGTTTTCGGTCAACTGATCGCTAGTGATTTGTTTCAAAATAGCAGATACGACCTCGTTAGATAATTTTTTACTTTCTCGTACCCTATATATGAAATATATAGAGAGAGAAAGTATTGGTTTCATGTCAAAAATTCGATGTCGAGATTTTGATGGATCTTCACGTTTTGAGGTCCCCTGAATCCAAAAAAGTGGTTTTCGCGACATGGTCTGTCTGTCTGTGTGTGTGTGTGTGTGTCTGTGTGTGTGTGTGTCTGTGTGTGTTCAATTTTAAGCATGAAGGAATTGAGCTAGGAGGCTGAAATTTTATATTTAAGTTAAACACCCCCCGGGACCGACAAAATAAGCTTTTAATCAAAATCGGCCAAAAAGTACTAGTACTTTACTGATGTACTTTTTCAGTTTTTTTCGATTTTCTCAAAATTCGCTCTAACGATTTTGATTAAAATTCAAAAATCAATTATTTTTTAGATGCTCTTTCAAATGTATATTCTCGTTTTGCCCTCAAAATTGTTTGAAGCACACTTTACTCTTGTGCTTCATAGGAAAGATAGGAGAAATAAATGGTTGCCATGGTAACCGAATTTAAATCTTTTTCTTTTCTTTTTATTAGATTAAAAATCAATTAATATTTAAACGCCCATTTTTTTTTCGGAGAAAACATTCTCTCTCTCACAAAACTATCTTCTCTCTTTCTACGCGTTTTAAATTTTTCTACCTTATCTTCGCATTTGGCCAATGTTAATTTCCTATAGGGATTTGTATGTTAATTTCGATTCAAAGGGGTCCCCTTTGGAACTTTTTACACATTTAAAATTTTTTTTCCAATTCTTATGAAATTTTGTATTTATTTACGATTCTATATTGTGTATAAAATGTCCAAATATGAGATTAAAATTTTGAAAAATAACCATAGTTTATTTCAAGCAGTCAACATTTAAAATGCAAGTTTGAAACTAAGGTGCTATCGGAAACTAAATATATCTCGACACAAAAAATCTGGTGTGACCAGCACAGTGCACAACTTTCTCTTACCGAAGGGTAAGAGAAAGTTGTGTGCTGTGCGCCAGTCACACCAGATTTTTTTTTATTTCCATAAGAATATATAGATGGGTATTTATAAAATACATAAAACAAAATTAAAATTGTACTAAGGCAATAATAGTCTTAACGTTAATTATACTCTGGACTCAAGAGTTTAAAAAAAAATATATATTAAAAGTAAGAGCCGACCGAATATTCGGTTTCGGCCAAAAATCCTGGTTTCGGCCATAGTTTCGAGACTCACATGCAAAAAAAAAAGGTCAAATGATTTGCAAAAGCGGATAAAATTTAGTCTCCTTAAAAAAAAGGTAAAATGATTTTCACGGGAGGGGAAAAAATTTTCCGGGAGGGGGAAAAAAAAAGGTAAAATAATAATAATTTTTTATTTACAAGTTTAGGTTTCGGTTACGATTTCGGCCGAAACTAAGATTGAGGCCGAATATTCGGTTTCGGTTGAAAATCTTGTTTCAGTCGGACCCTAATTAAAAGACTAAATGCGGGGTCTGCTAGAGGCTGCTTATTTTACATTAATAATCCATAGCTAAGAAGATATAGTTAAGTGAATAAAAATAAAAAATAATTTCCAGATAGAACTTTGCAATTTTTGTAGTTCCACTATTCCTCAACATATGGCATCGGTTTCAGCATTAGATCAGGGTTAATGTTGTTAAATACAGTGCTAATGCAAGTTTTGTCAAAAATGTCAGTTAGAACCTTGTCAAACCAAAATCACGAAATGTATTTATTATATTTCGTTTTATTAGTGAGAAAAAAAAAATCTAAGAAATGAAAAAATTACTCCCCCCCCCTACAAGCTAAAGTTTCTAATGTTAACCAAAATTTTTTCAGTTATTGGCGTAAAATTTCAAAACGATTAAACAATTCTTATTGAAATTACAAACAGTTACAAAAACTCCTTATATGCATTCTTTTGTTCCGATTGATAGATAGCCTACAAGATGTGAATAGAAGACTCACCACTAGGAAGATGCGCGTTAGAGGGTCTCGTTCGTGCCGATAATCGACTAGCAGTTCTCGCTCTCCGATTTCTTTTATTTCGTGGAAGTCTTCGCGGTTGCCTTCCCGGTTGTACTGGCGAATCACTCTCTTCGTCGGTAATCCAATCATCGGCTTGCGTTGTTGTTGTTGTTGTTGTTGTTGGCTCATATAAAGAATTCACTCTCTCAAGCGTTATGTCCTCATATAACGATGAGTTTGTCGCTGGTCCTACATCATCGTAGATCTCTTCTGATAATGACGACGACGGGGACGAGGATCTCACGTGATTCTCTTTAACCTAATAAAAAAAAAAAAAAAATTGTGGTAATCTCTGGATAAACTAATTATTCAATAGTTTTGAAATTTTACAGATAATAAAAAATACATTTTTTGGAAAGTTAAAGTAATTTCGTTTTTTTTTTTTTTTTTTGCATTCAGGGATGGAAACAATTCTATTAGGGGTGTACAAAGATAAAAAAAAAATTCGATTTTTCTAAACTTTTAGCCAAGTTTTGCACCACTGCATCGACTTGCGGAAAATTTTTTCCTCTTTTTTCCGTTTTTTAAGGAGACGAAATTTTTTCCCTACCTTCAAATTCAGTTTAGCGTTTTACCAGCACGGCGAAGCCCGCGGGTTTCACGGGCGTGTCCGTAAAGCCACTGGCACGTAGTAGGCAACAATTACATTTTTACTTTCTCTTACCTATGTATATATGTAATAAATATATAGAGAGAAAGTATTGGATTCATGTCAAAAATTCGATGTCGAGATTTTTGATGGATCTTCACGTTTTGAGGTCCCCTGAATCCAAAAAAGTGGTTTTCGCGACATGGTCTGTCTGTGTGTGGGTGGGTGTGTGGGTGTGTGTGTGTGTGGGTGGGTGGGTGTGTGTGTGTGTGTTCAATTTTAAGCATGAAGGAATTGAGCTATGAGGTTGAAATTTTATATTTAAGTTAAACACCCCCGGGACCGGAAAAATAAGCTTTTAATCAAAATCGGCCAAAGAGTACTAGTACTTTACTGATGTACTTTTTCAGTTTTTTTCGATTTTCTCAAAATTTGCTCCAACGATTTTTTTTTTAAATTCAAAAATCAATTATTTTTTAGATGCTCTTTAAAATGTATATTCTCATTTTGCGATTGAAATCTTCTGAAGACCACTTTACTCTTGTATTTCATAGGGAAGGATAGGAGAATTGGTTGCCATGGTAACAAAATATAAATATTTTCCCATACTTATAAATTTCACATCTGAATTCATATGTTCCGTACTGTCGGAAACTAAATACATGTCGACACAAAAAATCTGGTGTGACAAGCACAGTACACAACTTTCGATTACCGAAGGTAAGAGAAAGTTGTGTGCTGTGCGCCAGTCACACCAGATTTTTTTTTAACAATTCAATTTTCAATTCTAAATTCTGTTTATTAGAAATTTGTTTTAACAGGGTTCCATTTACAAAGGGTATAACAAAAATTTAAAAAAAAAATAAAATAAAAAGTACATAGTTTTCTCTCTTTAGAGAATCAAAATCAAAACAAAGAACAAAAACAAATACATAATCCATATACAAATACAATGTTGGGGCTTTATTCTCTTATGATAAATGCCCTCACCTGCGCCCACAAGCATGTGGTAAAGCTTATTCACCTCCTATACATTCTGCGGACTCCCACATTTCCTCCTCACTCAACCCACCAATACTCTCGTCCCTAAAACATCCATAGACAGGGCCCACCACCAGGACGTGATACAGAGTTTCATTGACCTTAAGGTTACATATTGTGCAGAGGCCCCCCCCCTGGCTAAAATCCAATAAATGTTAGTGCGGAACATAAGAGGAGCCCAGAATGGATTGACTATCTTGTTTAAAATAATAGCATTCTAACTCTTCAGTGAAAGCCCCAATGCTATTATGTATAGCTTCTGGGTCCTGGCTTTCCTACAGATTCTCTCTACCAATCAGATTAAAATAAGTATATCCAGATTTTTAAGCCACTGACACTGTAACATGTCTTTTGAAGAAAAACAGCCTAGTATTGCCATCTAGCCACTTGTCATATAACTAAAAGTAACTTATAAACATTTTTCCCATAGAGCTGCCCCCCCCCCCCATGTTCAAACGACACAAATTTGAAATTTATTAATTAAACTATGGATAAAAAATCTGGTGTGACTGGCGCACAGCACACAACTTTCTCTTACCTTCGGTAATCGAAAGTTGTGTTCTGTGCTTGTCACACCAGATTTTTTGTGTCGACATGTATTTAGTTTCCGACAGTACGTACGGTACACTCGATTTTCAAGATGTAAAATTTATAAGTATGGCGAAATATTTATATTTTGTTACCATGGCAACCATTTCTCCTATCTTTCCTATAAAGTACAAGAGTAAACTGGTCTTCAGAAGATTTCAATGGCAAAATGAGAATATACATTTTAAAGAGCATCTAAAAAATAATTGATTTTTGAATTTTAATCAAAATCGTTAGAGCGAATTTTGAGAAAATCGAAAAAAACTGAAAAAGTACATCAGTAAAGTACTAGTACTCTTTGGCCGAAGGCGGGCTGCACCCCTGGACCCCTTTGCTCGCCTTCGGCAAATGCATTAAATTTATTCTTGCTCACTGTTTGAAAATTTTGCAATTACTACTTAAAATTTTAAATTTCCCTCACTGATTCAATTTCCTCTGTCTCTGGCCAATTTGCGGGATAGAATGGTAAACAAGAACATAATGGAAGTCAGTGGCTAGCGCTTTATATTATAGTATGATGATATAATATCCCTAAAATTTTTAAGATGGTGCTTTTTTTTTTAATTCATAAGAAATTATAATTTTTACTTTCTCTTACCTATGTATATATGTAATATATATATAGAGAGAAAGTATTGGATTCATGTCAAAAATTCGATGTCGAGATTTTGATGGATATACACGTTTTGAGGTCCCCTGAATCCAAAAAAGTGGTTTTCGCGACATGGTCTGTCTGTGTGTGTGTCTGTGTGTCTGTGAACAAAATATCTCAAGAACGAAAAGAGCTAGGAAGTTGAAATTTTATATTTAAGTTAGGCACCCCCCATGGGACGTGACACGAAGCTTTTAATCAAAATCGGCCAAAGAGTACTAGTACTTTACTGATTCACTTTTTCAGTTTTTTTTCGATTTTCTCAAAATTTGCTCCAACGATTTTTTTTAAAATTCAAAAATCAATTATTTTTTAGATTCTCTATAAAATGTATATTCTCATTTTGTGATTGAAATCTTCTGAAGACCACTTTACTCTTGTACTCCATAGAAAAGATAGGAGAAATGGTTGCCATGGTATCAAAATATAAATATTTTCCCATACTTATAAATTTTACATCTTGAATTCAATTGTACCCTACTGTCGGAAACTAAATACATGTCGACACAAAAAATCTGGTGTGACAAGCACAGAACACAACTTTCGATTACCGAAGGTAAGAGAAAGTTGTGTGCTGTGCGCCAGTCACACCAGATTTTTTTTTTTTAATTTATGGAGAAATCAATCTGACTGAAAAAAAAAACTTTGACAAAGATCTTGTCAATTTTTTTTTAAATCAGATTGATATTGACGCATTGATTGATTGGTCAATTCCTTGATACATCAAATTGATTTCTCAACAAATTTTTCAATTATTAAGAATATCTAATCACATCAATAATTCTTAAATTTAAAAATTATGAAATTTTATATAAATAGGGAAAAACTACTACTTGATATCAGGTTAATCTGCAAAACGCTGAACAAATCTGCATCTTTGTTGATAAGAGAAGTGGCTGTTCAACGATTAGAATGTTAGACAGGAAGAGAGGATGTCAGCCAAAAGGATCGAATAAAAATCTCCATTCAGAAGACGTTTCGGCTTTAAATAAATAAATCCATCATCAGTTCTTAAGAGATTATTGGCAATCTATTATTAATATCGTTTAAAATGTTCTTCATATTATTCCAAATTTGTTTGGGCAAACTTTTTTTTTTCTTAAAATTTTCTTACAAAGGGGTATATCAAATTGGTCCAAAATATATTTAAATAATTTTTTCATATTCTACAGTACATATACCCGCAGTTATATTTTGAAATATTTTATTTAGAATAATATAAAATTTAAAAATAATCAGAGCCCTTGGGGGGGGAGCAAATGTCCTCCCCTGCCCCCCCCCACCCTAGACCACCCACAAATGACGTTTCTACCTGTAACTTTTGACATGTATATAAACAAATGCAAAATAACAGGCAACCATCTATGAAAATTGGACTTACACCACTTTCAAAATATTCCAAATTTTCAACAAAATAATCTAGGAATAGAAAAAAAAATCCAACAATAATATTTTTACCTTAACTAACTAATTATAAGTTGAGTATTGAAAAGAAATTAATGGTTGAGTGATAATCAACAGGAACAGGTAGATGAAGGCAGCCAGCAAAGAACAAAAACTTTATTTAAATATCGTCGACGTTTCGGGAACGCGTCGCTCCCATCTTCAGGACGATAAATTGTTAGTGTTGTTTAGATTGATACATGTAGGTCATACAAAATTGCAACACTGAAGATGGGAGCGACGAGTTCCTGAAACGTCGACGATATTTAAATAAAGTTTTTGTTCTTTGCTGGCTGCCTTCATCTACCTGTACAAGTTGAGTATTTTTTTTTTTTTGTTTCTCCTGAAAGATTTGATAAAAATGACATGACCCAATTACAAAATGATCGATTTAATTATAAGTGAACGGAAGAAGAAGAAGAAGAGGTCTTTTTATTTATTTTAATCTAACTCACTCAGAGAGAGAGCATTTGTTCGTATTTTATTGTCTCTTGTTTCGTTAACCTAATTGACGTCATTTAAACTCTTTATTTACATCCTCCGTTTTATTTAATAATACATTCTCCTCTTTCCCTCTTTTTCTCGACTAATATAATAAGTCAAAAATGTTAGATAACTAATATATGATTAGAGTTGGTTTTTTTTTGTGAAATTTCGCATTATTGCCTGGATCAATTCATTTATTTGAAAATAAACTGGAAATAAAGAATAAATCAAAGATCTCTATAATTCTTTTTCGTGAAAATTATTTGAAGTACACTTTACTGATGTGTTTAAGATTTTTCAAATTCATTTTCCGGCTCTTCCTTCCATAGAGCCAATGTTAAATCCCTATGGGGATTTGAGTGTTATTCAAAAGGGAATCCTCTTAAGGCGGAACAGCAGCGAAGGTGTTACGCATGTCTTTCCCGATAAGAGGGCGTTGTGTGTCATAAAAAGTATGCCCAAAAAATCAAGTAATTCAAAAATTTGCCAAGAGATGTCAGAATAGTAGCTAATAATATTTAATGCATTTGGTTGATTTTCATTAATCTTTTAACAATAAATACTTTATAAATGTTATTATATATTATGTATCTTTTATGAAAGCATAAAAATATATATTAATATAGGCCAGATATAGGCTAATACTATATCGACTAGCCTGCCATCTATTGCAAGAATGCTGAACTAATTTGACAGTTGGTTTTTAAATAAATCATCTAAGCTTATTTTAAAATTTTCTTAATTAATATTTGATTAATAATAACAATGAATTCATTTTTAAATTTAAAAAAAATTAAAGATTATTGGGACAGATTGTTTTAAAGTGAAACTTTTATTATATCGGTACGAATTTTTTGGTTCTTCTATCAGCATGTCGCGTTGTAAGGAGGTGACGTAAAAGCCATGACCTACAAGCCATGACGTCACTAGTTGTGACGTCATGGCGACCACACCAGGATTTTTTTACTACGCTACGGCATTTATACTTATTTAATCACAATATAAATAAAGTAAGCCTATATAAATCAAATTGATTATCTTTTCCGCTCTACGCCCTCTCCCCCCCCTAAAATTATTGTTTTTTTTTAATTCTTCACTCGATTTTAATAAAATTTAAAATGACGCTTCTCTATGATCTAATTAATTGAAAAATGATATTCCAGCCCTCAGAAAGTTCTATTGGCGCTACCAGGGGAGACGTCCCCCACACTAAAATTTATCTTTCACTCGATTTAATAAAATTTTAAATGACGCTTCTCTATGATCTAATTAATTGAAAAATGATATTCCAGATCTCAAATAGTTCTATTGGCGCTACTAGGGGGGCGTCCCTTCCACTAAAACTTATCTTTCACTCGACTCCTACGATCCGAAAAAAGTTTCACTTGCATCGTGGTTTCATAAAACCACACAATGATTTTTTTTTTGTATTTGCTTGATAACAAAAAAATTAATTAGGATAATTTTTTAATAAGTTATTAAAAAAATTATAGCTCGATGTCCAAATAATCTCTTATGAATTTAATTCATTTTTAAAAAAACCGCATTGAAAAATTCCTTATAATAGTCTAGGTTTTTTTAAAGTACGTTTAGACGTCGCTCCTGAACCCCTTCAAGTATTCCGATAGATATTAAATAGTTAAGGAAATCATAACATAGATATTGTGTCCATATCTTTTTATTGAAATGTCTTTATCTGGCTCATTAAGAAATCCATTTACCCTCTCACTTATCTTAAAAAATTTCAATATTACTTCATAGTTCATGTGATTCAAAAAAACATTTTAAATGATAGTGTTCTGATTTATGTATTTCATAAATACCTATCTATATATTTTTAACAAGGTAAAAAAAAAAAGGAAATTTAATTATATAACATTTAAGGTTGTTCGGGCATTAAAGCACTTTATCAGATTAAAAGCTATTTTTTTAATATGTTATTAATCACTATCACATACGTATAAAATAAAATTTTGAAGCAGATCTGACGCAGGGTTATCGTGTAATTAATTTTAAAAAAATGGAAATTAAACATGTAGTCTATGGGTAATATCGACGAAACGCACACATATCGAATTATATAGCCACCTCTGCAATAGATAAAAAAACAAAAAACTTACATTTTTATCAATTCACTTCCGAGGAATACGTTAAACATAAAATCAAAAGTTTCTGCAGAAATCTTTTAAAGATATTTTAACAAGAAAGTCAAAAAAATCTCCAAAATGACAGTCGCCAATATTTAAAAATGAGACTCAGGCCAGTCCTGGCAACGTCGCAAAAAATAATACTCTTTTCTCGCTGTCAGTTACATTTTTTTTTTCAATTTTACAATATTTTTTCTCGCAAATCGTCCATTGTGTTTAAACTGATTTGCATTAAACATTGTAATATATTAAATAAAATAAAATTGAAGGCTTTTAAGATTTCAAATAGATAGTTGATGAATGTAATGTTGCCAGTTCTATATTACGTGAAATACTGCTCAAGTCAAAAGTCATTCATTTATTATTTTTGTTAATTAAATTATTAACTTAATACACTAATAAACTATGATAGGTCACGACTAAATTATAATAAGGAATTTTGGCATTCAAATTTTTAATTTTATTTTTAAAAAAATTTAGATTCTATTATGACTTACGGGGTACTATCCGAACAACGTAAATTATTATAAAATTAATTGGTTTTAATTTTCCATATGAATAGATCCAATGCTTTGCCAGTGATTTTTCTTTTTGACCCTCCATAACGAGTAATTCCTCCCTGTGTCACCTTATAATCAAGGTAAAGAATAATTATATGAAATTTAATTGGCTCTCATAAAGTAGTTAGTGCATGCATAACATTTAAAATGCAGAGTTAATAATGAATGGCCCTATAAATGAGTCCTAGAGAAAGTTGCTATAAACGCTGGCTTACTTCACCTCCCTCCCCTCCCCTCTCCTTGGCTAATTGAACAAATTTGCCAACAACATTCCCAGCATTGTCAACCGGAGAACCGGAACTAAATCGTCACTCAATTACTTTTAAAGTATTGTACTTAGAGATAAGAGAACGTAAAAAAAAAGTCTATATTATATAACTAGCCGCAAAACCCACCTCTGGAATACCTTGCTCGTTTTTCGACAATGTAGGGATATTTCTTGTTGTAATGCAAGTGTTAAGCGTCAATAGGCCATAAATCATAAAGTTGTCAAAAGGAAAAAAAATATATTTGTATTCCCATATTGAAGAAATTTGATTATAATTAATTCTCCAAAACATTTATTATTACGTTATTCTCCGTTTCAAATAGGCCTATACTAAATTTCAAATAGATTCATTGAAAATTATGGATTTCTATAGAACATATACATTTTTCCATTCCATTTTTATTATATAACCCACAGTGGCGTTTTGGACGACTATGCGACCATCTTCATGGCTAGGATTCGGCCAAGAACATTTCATAACGTTTAATCATCAATGTTTATCAAAAAACATAAGAGAGTTTTCTTATTACCGAATCATAGCTATGAAGAAGTTCACATAGTCAACCGAAACGTCGCTATGGGTTCCAATATAATAAAGAAAATAAAACATAGTTTATTTATCCTGCTACAAAATTTGTCTTTTTATAATGCTCCAAAACTACTGAACCGATTTTCATTGAAGTGTTTTTTTAGTAGAAAGAGCATTTTGCTAGACTGGTTTGATGTAGCTATTAGGGTTTGGAAAAAACTGGAAAATTTTGAAAACCGGTTTTTCGGTTTTTTACAAATCGGAAAACCGGTAAACCGGTTTTAAACCGGTTTTTTTTCAACATCTGGATCTATTTAGAACGCACCATAATTTTTGGAAGCAAAAAAATATATAAATATTTTTCTATTCATAGCAATCGTAACTTTTGGAATTAATAACTCAAAAAACTGTAGGAATTTCGAGACCCGAGTATTTTTCCTGGACTCTCCATAACGTCTGACTGCAAAATTTCGTCATTCCAACGGAAAGTTGGTCAAACAGAGCGAGATAGACTGACGGACAGACAGACAGACACTCCGCAATTATTATATACCCGATATAGATTATTTAAGTATTGAAAGAAAGGGAAAAAAATATAAATAATCTATAATTTTTTTTTTTTGTTTTAGGTTTTTTTTCGGCATCTAAGGCCCTTTAGACCCCATCCCTATTTATTTCAAATGATTGATAGCCAATTCAAATGAAATAAATTTTTCTCGCTTGAGACGGGAACCCGAAACTCCAAGCCACTAGAAGCTAATGTCTTCTCTCTGAGCCAAGGGTCACGGGCTAATTTATAATTTGAATACAAGTATTACTGAAAAAAAAATTTAAAAATCCGAATTCAGTTTTTCGGGAAAAACTCGATTTCTCGGTTTTTGAAAATTAGCGAAAAAAACCGGTTTACCGGTTTCGGTTTCCACCGGAGTCCAAACCCTAGTAGCTAACTCTGGCTCTTGCTCTAGATATATCTTTATAGATATGTAGTGCCTATACAAGAGCGGATTCAGAGGAGTATCTCGGGGATTTAGACGATGTTATGCACGAAGGAACCAAGCACCATTACCCTAAATCTGAGATAGGGGGCATTTTATTTCCACAACTGTAAGCAAAACCAATGACAATGACTTTTTTCTTGTTTTATACAAAAAGAAAGTTCACAAAGTAATAATGTTGCGATTTAAATAAAGAGGTAGATCATCTTCCCTACAAGATGGCGGTCTTATCCCAATTTCGATCATAATGGCGATTGATTCCTTCATGCATAACATCTTCCAATTGTTGTTTGAAAAACTGCGGCAACTAATTAGCGATGCTAGTATTTAATATATCTCGTTTCGTTTTTTTTGTTACGGTATCTCAAATAAAGAACAAACTCTTTTATCAGTAAGGATAAAAAAATAAATTTTGTATCGTGTCAAAATCATTAAAAGGAAACAAACAATTAGCATCATCATACTGATAGAAAAAGAACCGGTTAAGTTTATAGAGTATTTGAATATGTCTAATATTATATGACTCAACTAAAGTAATATTTGCAAATAAATAACTGGGCTTTGGGTGAAAATTAAATTGCAACATCTACACAACCTTGTTATCAATAAAACCTAATTTTAGTTTATTTGAAAAAAAAAAATTTGGTGTGATTGTCGCACACAGCACTTTCTCTTACCTTCGGTAAACGAAAGTTGTGTACTGTGCTTGTCACACCAGATTTTTTATGTCGACATATATTTAGTTTCCGACAGTAGGGTACGATTGAATTCAAGAGGTAAAATTTATAACTATGGGAAAATATTTATATTTTGTTACCATGGCAACCATTTCTCCTATCTTTTCTATGGAGTACAAGAGTAAAGTGGTCTTCAGAAGATTTCAATGACAAAATGAGAATATACATTTTATACATAATCTAAAAAATAATTGATTTTTGAATTTAAAAAAAAATCGTTGGAGCAAATTTTGAGAAAATCGAAAAAAACTGAAAAAGTGAATCAGTAAAGTGCTAGTACTTTTTGGTCGATTTTGTTCAAAAGCTTCGTGTCACGTCCCATGGGGGTGCCTAACTTAAATATAAAATTTCAACCTCCTAGCTCTTTTCGTTATTGAGATATTTTGTTCACAGACAGACAGACAGACAACACACAAAACCATGTCGCGAAAACCACTTTTTTGGATTCAGGGTACCTCAAAACGTGTATATCCATCAAAATCTCGACATCGAATTTTTGACATGAAACCAATACTTTCTCTCTCTATATATATTAACATATATATAGAGGTAAGAGAAAGTAAAAATTGAAGCGTCAGAGTTGTAATTGCAAGTGAATCTCTCTCAACTCATTCAAATTCTATTCTTTTATGTATTGAGGACATTGATTTAAATAAACATGAAGCTTAGACAGGATTGAAGCAAACATTATGTTCCAAGTTCATTTCAGAACCCGATACCAATTTTCTTTTCTATTCTGATATTTAAAGTATGAACGTTTATTAAGGGGGAACGGGAGCGAAGGTATTACGCATGTTTTTCCCGCAAAGATGGCGTTGTGTGTCATAAAAAGTATGCCCAAAAAATAAAGTAATTCAAAAATTTGCCAAGAGATGTCAGAATGGTAGCTAATAATATTTAATGATTTCATTGATCTTTTAACAATAAATACTTTATAAATGTTCTTATATATTATGTATCTTTTATAAAAGAATAAAAGCATATATAGGCCAGATATAGGCTAATACTATATCGTCTGTTAGACTAGCCTGCCATCTATTGCAAGAATGCTGAACTAATTTGACAGTTGATTTTTAAATAAATCATCTAAGCTTATTTTAAAAATTTCTTAATTAATATGTGATTAATAATAACAATAAATTCATTTTTAAATTTAAAAAAAATTAAAGATTATTGGGACAGATTGTTTTTTTTGTATTTGCTTGATAACAAAAAAATTAATTACGATAATTTTTTAATAAAACATTAAAACAATTATAGCTCGATGTCCCATTAATCTCTTATGAATTTAATTCATTTAAAAAAGAAACCGCATTTAAAAATTCCTTAGTTTTTTTTTAAGTACGTTTAGACGTCGCTCCTGAACCCCCTTAAGTTGTATTTATTTCCTCATCTTCTCTTATTCACCTGAAGGTCAATTTGTTTTTATTTTCTCATTTTCTGATAAAAATAGAATAAGATTTTTAATTGCATAAAGAGAGAAATATTATATATGAAATCGTGAATAATACAAAGGAAATAATCAAGAGTGACGCTATGAGCGAGGTAATATTAATTGTTTTTTTTTTTTTTCGATAACATTTTATTACTCTCTGAACTCTCTGCAACACTTATTTATTTATATTTCTTGAAATATAATTTAAAAAAGATTGTTGGAGAGCAATGAACCCAGGATCTCCAGCCTTTCTGAGGTACTGGTGTGCTACTTGTTGCTACTATTATTATTATTAATCACATATTATTAATTAAGAAATTTTTAAAATAAACTTAGATCAATTATTTAAAAATCAACTGTCAAATTAGTTCAGCATTCTTGCAATAGATGGCAGGCTAGTCTAACAGACGATCTAGTATTAGCCTATATCTGGCCTATATTTATATTTTTATGCTTTTATAAAAGATACATAATATATAATAACATTTATAAGTATTTATTGTTAAAAGATCAATGAAAATCAACCAAATGCATTAAATATTATTAGCTACCATTCTGACATCTCTTGGCAAATTTTTGAATTACTTGATTTTTTGGGCATACCTTTTATGACACACAACGCCATCTTATCGGGAAAAACATGCGTAACACCTTCGCTCCCGTTCCCCCTTGAAATAAAATAATAAATTCCTTCTAAAATTTTATTCCAAATTTTTTTTTTATCCATGATTTAAACTTTAAAGAATAAATCACTTTGCCAGCCGGCATCATCATCTTTGTTTTTGTTTGATTTTTTTTTTTTTTAATCATTCATTCAAAGGTCAATGTTAATGTTCAAAAAAATGTACCTTTCATAAATAATAACGAAGATTACAAATTTGTATACTTATTATTAAAATGAATCCTATCTTATATAACATGGGTGGTAAATTTTGAATTTTCTTCTCATTTACTCACAAAAAAAAAAAAAACTTCCTGTGTGATTTTTGGAGGCAAGTGAGCATTGAGAGGTGAGCCTTTTTGTACACTGTGCTACAAGAAAAAAAGCCCCGAGAAAATTCCTTCAGATTCTTAAGTAAAATGACCTCCTGAATCCAAATATGTTCTTCCTTTTCCCCCAGCTCGTACCGTTTTCGGGGGGGGGGCCCCTACTTATTTCCACCCCTTTTCGTTAATTATAGGGCCACGAAAAAAATTTGGAGGGATGAAAAGGAATATTTTAGCCTTAACATTTCTTCAGAAGGTCTAGAGAAGTGAAAAGTTAAAAAACATTAACATTTGGATCCAAGGGGGGGATGTGGGGGGAGGATTTTGTCCCTTAAAATGCAAAAAAATCATTAAAAATGATCGATTTTTTCTGTTTTTTCATAATTTTTTCACTGATTTTCTACATATTCAGGCGGACAGACCCACCTCACCCTTCCTTAAACATCCCTCAACTAAAAAAAAATATATAGGACAAAGCGGGTGGGGTGTGAGCGATTCCGAAGCCCTTGCAAGAAGAATTTTTTTCAATTATTGACAAGAAATAATTTCCATCCTTTTAGATAAAATATGGAAATATTGAAGGACATAGAAGAATCCGTATATTTAAGTTTAAATTTGTAAAGATCAGCCCAAAAAAATGAAAGTTAGCCGCATATTTGCCAATTTGACCAACTGAGCTGTGAATCTTCCATCTTCTTGCAAGGGCTTCGGAATCGCCCACACCCCACCCGCTTTGTCCTATATATTTTTTTTTAGTTGAGGGATGTTTACGGAAGGGTGAGGTGGGTCTGTCAGCTGGAATATGTAGAAAATCAGTGAAAAAATTGGGAAAAATCAGAAAAAATCGATCATTTTTAACGATTTTTTTGCATTTTAAGGGACAAAATCCTCCCCCACATCCCCCCCCCCTTGGATCCAAATGTTAATGTTTTTTAACTTTTCACTTCTCTAGACCTTCTGAAGAAATGTTAAGGCTAAAATATTCCTTTTCATCCCTTCAAATTTTTTTCGTGGCCCTATAATTAACGAAAAGGGGTGGAAATAAGGAGGGGGCTCCCCCCCCCGAAAACGGTACGTGCTGGGGGAAAACGGAGGTCATATTTGGATTCAGGAGGTCATTTTACTTAAGAATCTGAAGGAATTTTCTCGGGGCCAGAAAAAAAAGTTTCATTTTGTAGCGCAGTGTAGCCAAAGGATTGAACTTCCCCTCCCCACCCCTCTCATTTGCACCCAGTTCTTTGTTATTATTATTAGACCTTATCAATTGAACAATTCTCTATCTCTTATTTATTTTGAGTACAAAGCAAACTATTTAAATTTCTTGGTACGGTAATGATTATTTATTTAAAGATAAAAACATCCTTATTAACATATTTCTCTATCAAACGAAGATAATTACTTAGTACTTTGTTTCTACTCTTTTTATTACTTTTTACTTTCTCTTACCTCTATATATGTCAATATATATAGAGAGAAAGTATTGGATTCATGTAAAAAAATTCGATGTCGAGATTTTGATGGATATACACGTTTTGAGATCCCTTGAGTCCAAAAGTGGTTTCCACAATATGGTATGGTCTGTCAGTCTGCGAACAAAATATCTCAAGAACGAAAAGAGCTAGGAGGTTGAAATTTTATATTTTAAGTTAAGCACCCTCTTGCGTGACACAATTATTTTGAACAAAATCGGCCAAAGAGTACTAGTATTTTATTTTTAATACTAGATACAGTATATACAAGACTTTAAACGATAACCGTTATTATGAAAATATATATATTGTGGTCCAGGCATTCTTATTTAAGACCATGTTGCGAAAACCACTTTTTTCAGGGGACCTCAAAACGTGTATACCCATCACAATCTCGGCATCGAATTTTTGACATGAAATCAATACATTCTCTCTATAATTATTAATATATATATATAGATATAGGTGAGAAAGAAACATGGGCGCCGGAACTGGGGGAGTCAAGGGTACATTGCAAAATTTCTTCTTTTATTTCATTTATTTTTAAAAATGATACATTTTTACTTTTAAAAAATAAAATCTTTTAAATTAAAAGAATAAGAAATTCATTTTTTCGAAAATATTTTATCTAGACCAGTGGTTCCCAACCTTTTTTGGCCCATCGCCCCTTTCTGGGGGTTGTCTAACCCCTATCGCCCCCTTTTCATTTAATTTTTCGACTAATAGCAAAAAATTAATATATTTTGTATAGGAAAATTTTCACGGTGCCC
This sequence comes from Euborellia annulipes, assembly GCA_023213315.1. Lineage (NCBI taxonomy): Eukaryota > Metazoa > Arthropoda > Insecta > Dermaptera > Anisolabididae > Euborellia > Euborellia annulipes. The sequence goes on along the minus strand of JAKCPI010023898.1, from coordinate 10,176 downwards.
CAAGAGAACAGCCGCGGCGGCGCACAGTTGGGAAAGACTATCTGCTGTACACAGGGCCATGCTTAGGGGGGGGGCGACCGGGGCCTTTGCCCAGGGCGCAAATTTTGAAGGGGCGCAAGTGCAGAAAAATGTTGGTTCCGGGGCGCCAAACGGGAAAAAATTTCGGTCCCGGGGGCGGAAAAAATTAGCGTCTCTAAAAAAAAGGTAAAATATTTTTCCGGACGGGAAACATTTATTTTTGTGACAATGTAAAAAATATATACAAAGGGCGCTAAAGGACTAACTTGCCCCGGGCGCTAAATAACCTAGGCACGGCCCTGGCTGTACATACAAAAAAATTTACATGGTCCAAATTGAATCAAATTCATGGATTCTGTGATCTGCATCAGCATTTACGTACAAAATATGATTTGAAATTTTTAACAAATTTATTTTAACGTTAAAAATGAATCAAGTTCCTCAGATAACGTTTTCTTTGCAAATTGAATAAATACAACAACTGCAGAAATACTGACCAAAACGTTGAAATTTTTTAAATAAATTGTATTATTAATTACTAACTAAAATAAACCACAATCAATGGCAAAAATTTATTTACAAAAATACTCCTGACCCTAGGAGTACTAGGCAAGGTTTTTTATTCTTTATCTCTACCCAAACTTCTAAAAATTTAAAAATAATTTTATTTTTATGAAGAAAATAACAAAAATGGATCTTTTTCGGTCAATCTTTATTTAATGAAAACAAAAGTGACGTTTCGATTCTAGATTGAAATTGTCTTCAGACTATGTTATTTTTATGACTATATTTTTTCCTCTTCTATCCTGACCATCCTGTAAATAGGAGATTTTTCTCTTTGATTTCTATTTTTTTAAATTTTAGTAAACTAATAGTTTTTCTCTCTTTGAATACTCATCGCCCCCCGCTTATTTATCGCCCCCCTGAAAACCCAAATCGCCCACTTGAGGGCGATCGCCACCAGGTTGGGAATCACTGATCTAGACCCTATTGTATTTCTGATTTCTAAAAACATTTTATATTGAAATAAAAGAAGAAAATTAAAAATATTTATTTCCTTCATATAGTATAAATATAGCCTAAAAAATTTTTTGATAAAATCACTAGCAAATTTTAATTTTATTAAAATTGTGATTTTATTTAAAATTTTTAAAGCTTTATAGTAGATTTGTTTTTGTTTTATACTATTTGAACATATTAAATTATTTTAATTTTCTAAAAAAATTTTTTTGCCCCCCCCCCTGATTCAAATTCGTTCCGGGGCCCCTGGAAAGAAATAACCAAATAGATATTATAATAAATATGTAGAATCTACTTGAAATGTTTGTCCTACAACATACAGTCAGTACATACCACCTGTCATTGTGTGTCCAAGAAAGAATACACTAATTTCCCCTCCCCCTCCCCCCACGTGGCCAAGAGGTGTTGACAAATGTCAATATTGATAATCTTAAACCAAATGATATAAACTGGACCTATATACATTGTAATTAATATAATGAGTTTTTTAGATAATCATTTTCTTTATGACCTTTAGAATTGTGAGAGAGAGAATAATAGACTCTGTAACAATGGCTTGCATAGTGAATGAATGACATCATGTTTTGTGTAAGAGGTGAGAGAGAAAAAAAAAACTGACCGGTGGACCGACATCATCATATGGCACATAATTCTCCTCTTCTACAAGTGTCGGCGTAATTCGAGGAGCTCCCCATAAGAACGAGTGATTAGGCTCTAATTTCACTGGTGGGTGCGTGTCATCGTAAATGACCTCTTCATCCTCCTCCTTCTCTTGAGCAGTGTTGTTGTTGTTGTAGGTCCTTTTGACCTTGACATGATGGTGACGTCGAGCACTACTACCTGAACGTCGAGTTTTTCGTGTTTCATTTGCCAACGAGGCAGCGGCTAACGCGTTAAATTTCGATGCAAGAAATGCAACTGAAGCACCACGGGGTCGCACCTTAAACGATGGCGGTCTACGCACTTTACAATCCATCTGTCTGAAAGCCCGATCGGGCCACGACTGGCCTTCATTACACATCCATTTCATTCATTCGGCTTGGCGGCGACGACTGACGTCAAAGCACTCTGCATGCTATTGCACTCTGGTGAGCAAGCAATATAACTAGAGTTTCACATTTTAGATAAGAGAGAGCGACACTAAGCTAAAAAAAAATATCGTCCCCTTTGCGCTATTAGGCTGGGGTCGATTTTTAGTCGAGCGATAGTTTAGTCGATGGACATAAATGTATTAAAAAATCGAGTTTTTTTTTTTTATTTATTTATTTACCCGTTTAAGCCAAAAAAAAAATCGAGTTGATCTGCAGTTGTCTTATGCGCACCTACATTGAACTTAATGCATTTATGTCCATCGACTAAACTATCGTTCGACTAAAAATCAGAGGCGTATATAAGGGGGGGCAAGGGGGGCAAGGGGGCCCGAACCCCGAAATTTTCGAAATACATATACATATATAGGGATATACAGACATCAGTCGCTCGCCCCCCCCCCCCTTCCCCGAAATGTTTGATAGGCCCTGCAGCGCGAAAAATTTTTTCCACAGGATGGAAAACTTTGGTTCCGGTCCAGCACACCACACAACTTTCTCTTATTTTTGGTAAACGAAAGTTGTGTGGTGTGCTATCATCTCACCATTTTTTTTATTTTAATGAATTTTTTAAATTATAATTAGCGGGAAATTCTCTCGTTATTAAGTCAAATTCGGCCCGATCCCGTTTGATTGGGATTTTTCCAGTGTATTCGGCCGAACTTGAATACAATTTGTTTCTTATATTTATGTAAATAAAAGTGAAATATTACATTAAACGTCTCAAAACCCATACGGTAATAATCACTAAAATTTGCCTCATCTGCCTGAAGCTGCTTATATAACTGGAGAAACTCCCCCTGTCGATTTCTTTCAGAATGTACCCAATACTTATGCTTCCTTTTCATCAGTGGCGTAGCGCGCCCCGGAGTACAATACCTTTTTAGCGCCCCCCCCCCCCCCCCATTCGAAAACCAAATAATATTATATGTAAAATATACAAAATTACTATATTACACTGGCACTAAATTTAAAATATATATTCCAGAAATTAGTTATAATAAAAATAAAAATTGTCCAGCAATTTTTATTTGTTTTTACGGACCATTTGGCGCCCTTTTGTGAGTAGCGCCCGGGGCATGATGCCCCCCCCCCTCACTTCGCTACTCCACTGCTTTTCATCTCATTAAATATAATCTACGGTAACCAATATTAAAATTCATTTTATCTATATATATAAAAATGAAATGGGAAAAATGTATGTATGTATGTAAATATGTATGTATATGTTCTATAGAAATCCACAATTTTCAATGAATCCATTTGAAATTAAGTACACCTATAATACATGGCTCTGGGAGTAACGTAGTAATAATTTGAATCTCTTAAATGTTTTGGAAAATTAATTATAATCAAATTTCTTCAATATGGGAACACAAAATCAACAAGTTGGCTAGAAATTAGAGAGCGTCCTTTATGCTCTGAGAACCAGCTTCCTACCTGACTATGGGCTGGAGGTGGGGGCTACGCAGCAGTTGAAAAACGAAGAGAGGACTCAGGTGACTGACCCTTTAAACAGTCATAAACAGACCCTTTTGTGCTGTGCCCAATCGGTACCCTCGCCTCGCTTGAATATAAGATCCTTCCTTAACATCTTAACACTTGCATTGCAACAAGAAATATCCCAAATTGGGAATAAACTTGCTCGCCAAAGGCGAGCAAGGGGTCCAGGGGCGCAGCCCCCTGGCTAGGCGGAAAGCCCGCCGAAGGCGGGCTTTGCGACTAGTAACTAATGAAAATCGAAATAATTTAAATGAAAAAAAGTGAAATCTGAGAACAATTTTGACGAAAATCGGCTCCAGTTCCGAACACGGTTCCAGTGGACGACTAGGCTTAGTCTGGACCCACACGGTTCATTCTTAGAAGGGGCTTATATAGAAATGATATATAGGCCTGAACTCAAAAATTTTTTTGGGGAAAATTTTTTTTAAAAGAAACTAAAATCATTTTTTTACTTTCTCTTACCTATGTATATATGTAATATATATATAGAGAGAAAGTATTGGATTCATGTCAAAAATTCGATGTCGAGATTTTGATGGATCTTCACGTTTTGAGGTCCCCTGAATCCAAAAAAGTGGTTTTCGCGACATGGTCTGTCTGTGTGTGTGTGGGTGTGTGGGTGTGTGTGTGGGTGGGTGTGTCTGTGTTCAATTTTAAGCATGAAGGAATTGAGCTATGAGGCTGAAATTTTATATTTAAGTTAAACACCCCCCGGGACCGGAAAAATAAGCTTTTAATCAAAATCGGCCAAAGAGTACTAGTACTTTACTGATGTACTTTTTCAGTTTTTTTCGACTTTCTCAAAATTCGCTCTAACGATTTTGATTAAAATTCAAAAATCAATTATTTTTTAGATGCTCTTTCAAATGTATATTCTCGTTTTGCCCTCCTAATTGTTTGAAGCACACTTTACTCTTGTTCTTCATAGGAAAGATAGGAGAAATGGTTGCCATGGTAACAAAATATAAATATTTTCCTATACTTATAAATTTTACATCTGAATTCAAATATTCCCTACTGCCGGGAACTAAATACATGTCGACACAAAAAATCTGGTGTGACAAGCACAGCACACAACTTTCTCTTACCTTCGGTAATCGAAAGTTGTGTACTGTGCTTGTCACACCAGATTTTTTTAATGAATTTCTTTAATAATTCTCTTTTAAAGTCATTTTGACATCGGAGGCCATTTAGATCTCGTCCATACCCATATATTTAACTGCCTATTGAAATTTTTTACCTTCGCTTGGTTGAGGCAAAGTTAATAAAACACTCAGGAGGTGTTAAATGGTGCAAACTACTCTACTAATTTAGGTGTTGTTTTATATAACTGTCTAAGACCTCGATATGTTTATGTGTGTAAATATGTTAGCATTAAAAATGAGAAATATGATTGCGTCATTCGCATTTGCTTCTAATTTCATTTCTCTCTCTCTTTTATCATTTGTCTAAAAAAATAGGTCAGTCAGCATCTATCTCCTCGGTGTTAGTTTACCTAAAGAATTTATTTAATTGTTAAAGCAAGCAAATTTCTTTAAACGTTTTCTATTTCTTCTTGGGAGAGAGCAAAAGAGTTCCCTTCACTCCTTTCAAAGAATATTATTAAATTTATCTTATTACTTTCTCTTACCTATATAGATTTTTTGTAAGGTGCGCGTCTCGGGGTGCTAATTTTGGGAGTTTCCAGCGGCCACAATTTTGGAGCTATCGACCTCAAATTTTTTTAAAATTAAAGCTATTTAAAATATCTACAACTTATAGAAGCCCTTTTTTTGATTTTCGAAAAAATAAATTTTTTTTTTAGATTAATCGCATTAAATAAAAGATATTTTTAAAAAATTCGCTCTATATCTTATAGATAGTTAAATTAGAAATCATTGTGTTAAAAAATAATTAATTTTTCTACCCTTAATTAATTAGCTGGAATCTTTCAAATGAAATGGAATAAATCCCTTGTACTCCTATGGGAAAAACTAACGCCATCTCTTGCCGCCTCGAGTAACTCGGTAGTCATTCGTCTTCTAACAGCTTTTCGAGACGCACACCTTAATGGGTCCGGTCCGAAGACCAGCAAGGAAGAATATAGTTAAAAAAAAAGTAAAAGGAGAAGCATAAAAGGGGAACTCAACTGCGGGAACTGAGGAAATGGCCCTTTGAGATTAGACTTGAAAGTCTGAAGATTATAGGTTTTGGGGAAGATGGACGCAGGGAGCTTGTTTCAATCACGGGAGGTCATGGGGACAAAGGAAGATTTTTATTTTCTTTGTTAATAAAACACTCACACTTTTTTCCCATTCACACTCACATGAACACAGTCTTTTCGGTTGGTACACAAGGCAGGCGCGCTAATAACTACGCCAAGCCCGAGGGTAGTACGGTACATTAGAATTCAATATGTAATAAAATTTATAAACGGGGAAAAATATTTATACCCTAATTTGTAACCATGCTAATAAAAGTAAAATTTCTCCTATCTTTCCTATGAAGTACAAGAGTGAAGTGGTCTTCAACGGCAAAATGAGAATATACATTTTAAAGAGCATCTAACAAATAGTTGATTTATGATGTTCTTTTTTCACACAAAATATAAATATTTTCCCATACTTATAAATTTTACATCTTGAATTCTATTCTATTTCGATGGAAACTAAATATATGTCTACACGAAAATCTAGTGTGACAAGCACAGAACGCAACTTTCGATTATCGAAGGTAAGAGAAATTTGTGTGCTGCGCGACAGTCACACCAGATTTTTTTGCATAGTTTTTAATAACGAATTTAATTGCGGTTCACAAAAAATTTCAAATCTTGAAAAATGGCTCGGACTATCAAGGACCTTGGCCATCCCTGCTGATGGAAATGCATGAACATGTTGATTGTTAATGGGCATGCATTTCTATTTATTTATTTTCTTTTTTTTTTTCTTTTTTCCTTTTGTTTTGATTTGTTGTATTTGTTATTGTATTTAAATTTGCATTGTGTTTGTTGGACCTAGCCACCGAGGACTGGTGCCTCTAAGCGGGTCGTAATAAATTTATTTATTTATTTATTTATTTATTTATTTATACCATCAGAAATTAATATATAGACTATATATCTTATTCTAAATAAAAATCTGATCAGACTATCCGCACATCTTTTGTAATCAAAAATTGTGATGTCACACCATAATATTTATTCTAACAAAAAAAAAAAAAAAAAAACGTTTTGACTTCTCACATAGGATCCGTGTGAGATAAAAGAAAAAATAAATAAAAATTTAGAACGAATTTTGTAACCTAGTAAATAGGTTATTTCCTTTTCTATATTAATTCAATTAATATTTATTATCTCATTTTAAATGTATAGATCCGGTGAAAAAAAGAGGAGAAAGTGAGAAGAGGGGTAGAGGGGAGGGGGGATAATCCTTGCTTGCTTCCTCAAATACTCGTATTAATCATTATTGTAATTGTAATTTTTGGAAAACAATTCATTTCCCACCCCCCCCCCCCCCCCCCCCCCCCCCCCCCCACCCCCAACCCCCGGCCCCAAACCCCCCACCCCAAAACCACCCAACCCCCCCCCCCCCCCCCCCCCCCCCCCGCACCCCCGCCCCCGGCCCGCCCCCGCCCGCCCACCCCCCAACCCAAACCTTTAATAAAATAGGGGAGAGGGGGGAGTAGGATAGTAGAAGAAAAAAAAAAGAAGAGGGGGGTGGTTGTATTTTTTTTTTTAATATATCATCAAGTCCACGTTTCGGGCCGAGAGACAACCCTACCACCAGCCGACACGCCGCCGCGGAAAAGAAGAAAAAAAAAAAAAACCCAACCCCCCCTCCCCCCTCTCCTTTCTTCCTTACCACATAATTCATTTATTTGAGAATAAATCCTTTTCTATTGGTCCATTGCTAATGGCAAACATTTTAATTATTATTGCCGTTGAGATTTGGTCCCGGTGATGCTGATAATTTAGTGATTCTTAATAAATATTTGGAGAAATTTTTTTGTCTTTTTCATACTTCAAACTAAATACATTTCTCCAAGAAATTAATGTATCAGTTAGATAATAAAATTCTTATCGCGGTTTGTCCGGTTATCACACAGTGTTTGGCCAAAATCCCCATTGGGAATTTAAAAAGGAATTTGTCAACCTCATTAAGGATATTTTGGAGAATCCATAAAAATACTCGAATGGGGAAGCTCCCGCCTTATGAAAAATTAAAGTCAATTACTTTAGAGTTTAGCAAGTACTAGTACTTTACTGTTGTACTTTTCAGTTTTTTTCGATTTTCTTAAAATTCGCTCCAACGATTTTGATTAAAATTCATAAATCAATTATTTTTTAGATGCTCTTTAAAATGTATATTCTCATTTTGTCATTGAAATCTTTTTTTTTTTTTTTGAAACACTCAAACCTTTTTACTTTCTCTTACCTCTATATATATTTGGTATCCAAATGGCTTAAATAAATTCATCGGACTGCCTGGGGTCCGAACCCGCTACGTTCGGTATAAAAGATAGGCACGCTACCAACTAGACCAAGCCCGTAGACATTAAAATGTTTTAAAGCACACTTTACTCATGTACTTCATAGGAAAGATGGGAAAAATGGTTCCCATGGTAACAAAATATAAATATTTTTCCATACTTATAAATTTTACACCTTGAAAATCGAATGTACCCTACTGTCGGAAACTAAATACATGTCGACACAAAAAATCTGGTGTGACAAGCACAGTACACAACTTTCGATTACCGAAGGTAAGAGAAAGTTGTGTGCTGTGAGCCAGTCACACCAGATTTTTTAAATTAAAACGATATTGCAGCAAATGAGCAATTTTCATGAAACCCCTTTTTGTAGAGGATAAAGCTTTGATTCTTCACTTTGTATTTCTTCAGTAGAGACAGAAAAAAAATAAAAACAAGAAAATGAATCTTGGTCACTTAACAAACAGAAAGCTCTTTTTTCTTTCCCATACCCTTCCTTCCCTTATATGCTCTTAAAGAGGGACAAGTTCCTTGAAAGGACAAAGCGGAACATAAATCGCAAAGGGGATTGATTGATCTTTTATTTTTCTTTTTTTTTTTTATAGATAGACAACATCCATTTTAATTAGAAAATTGTCTGTCTCTGTGTCTCTGCAAATACAGCTTTGATGGAATATAAGATTTAAATAGACTCGATAAGGGGGGTAAATTTTATGATTTTCGATATTGTTATTAAAAAAAAAAACATCTTGAAATTCGAATGTACCGTACTGTCGGAAACTAAATATACATGGTTATTTGTAATTCGATGTGTTCCAGCCAGGATGAGATAGAAGGGCAAAAATGCTACAAATTTAACCCCCTCAATGTATGGCCGAAAGTTGTGTGTGAGTTATTCAAGAAAAATCATTTTTTTTAGAAATATCCCATTTTTGACGCTAACGACCAGTTTTAAGAAAAAACGGTTGATTCAATGTTAGCTATGTATTTTTTTATTAGTAAGTGAGTTAGTAATAACTCTTAATAAGTAATAAAATATTCCAAATCATTGAGAATTTGATTACTACGGCCAGGGGCATAACGAATTTGAATTTATTTAATTATTTTACGTTAATTTTTATTTCGAGTCATCCAGTCAAAAAAAAATTCAATGACACCAAATGTACAAACTACTAAAAAACTTCCGTTTCATTAGCTATCCAAAAAGGTACAATAGTTAATATTTTGTGTTAATAACATTATTAAAAACAATGTTTTCTGCATGACAAAGTGAAGTGAACCTGAAAAAAATAAAGATATTACGTAATCAATTTACTTCTTTTATTTCAAATTTCCAAATTTATTCGATTTTTTTATTGGATACATCCTACCTAAGACAGGTTACAATGAGTTTTTTTGATTGTGGTTCTCTCATAAAAATATTAACTATTGTACCTTTTTGGATAGCTAATGAAACGAGTAGTTTGTACATTTGGTGTCATAGAATTTTTTGACTGGATGACTCGAAATAAAAATTAACGTAAAATATTTAAATAAATTCAAATTCGTTATCTGGCCGTAGTAATCAAATTCTCAATGATTTGGAATATTTTATTACTTATTAATAGGGACCGGATTTTAAGCAAAATGCTTATTGCTGAATTTTATAAGCAACCATTAGATATTTAATTTCTATACGAATTAGGAAAAACTAAGTGCATTGAGATTGCATTTTTTATGCTTTTTTGAGTTTTTTTTCCTTTTTTCCCTTTCGTGCTTATTTGAACTTATTTTACGAATGAATATTTATAATTTTTTTTTTTTTTTTTTTTTTTTATTAAAAAACTTTTTTCCCATTCACACACGCATACACCAGGGACGTATATAAGGGGGGGGGGCCCGCCCCAAAAAAAAAAAAAAATTTTCAAAAACCCCGCAGTGCGAAAAATATAGCCCTGGAAAAAAATTTTTTCATCAGGGTGAAAAAAATTTGATTCCGCAAAAACAAAATTTTTTGCAATTTTTCTTTAAAAAAAAATTTGTATACGCCATTGGTATGAGTAAAAATTGCTTATGAGATGCTTTTTTTCAACTTTTATGC